>OMKL01043915.1:0-10433 GCA_900302295.1 Parasudis fraserbrunneri
TCATGACACCAGATTCAGGGAGAAACGTGTTGTTCGATCTTTCTCCTCCAGCCTGGTAAGTAAGGGTTTGGTGAAGACATGGAAAAATCACAAATCACAAATCACAATCACAAAAAATCAAAAGAATCACTTGGAGAACGATAAAGCTTTAATGTTATGACCAATCTGTTTCGGCTGATGAAGACTATTCTAGCTGAAACACATTTGTTTTAACATTAAAGGGGAATGGAAACACTAGAAATCAAAAGGATCATTCAAAATTAATTTATATTTGCAAGTCAAATATTTATGTCACATTTGATACAAATTGTTTTACAAACAATAGCATTGATTTTGAAGTAGCATAATTTTACGGAGGCTGCCATTTTTTGTTGTCATGGATACACAGTGTCACTGGTTTGGTAACTTCAAGCAGTTCACTACACTTACTTACCTAGAACCATATAATATAAAGCTTTTTCTGATGTCAAGTAATTGTTGAAAAACCCAAACTCTCTGAGGGAGATGGCGTGAACCTCCATGCGCGTTACGCTGTCCCAGTGAAACTCCTCGCTGTCGGGTGAAAAGAAGCGGCGGGCGACTCCACGCGTGTCGGAGGAGACGTGTGGTAGTCTACACCCTCCCCAGACCGACAAGAGGATAGCACAACGACCAGGACCGCGACACACACGAGGAATTGGCATAACGACTAAATTGAGATGAGAAAATGGGAGAAAAGGGCACCAAAAACAACCCCTCTTTCGCTGTTGTTTTCCAGCATGACTACGACATGCGCGTGGACGACTTCCTGAGACGGACGCAGGCGGTGGTCAGCGGTAGGCGGTCCCGCCCCCGCGAGAGAGACAGACAGCGGGAGAGGGAGAGACCCAGAGATGCGCGGCGAGACCGAGAGAGAGACCGCGGCCGCGAGAGAGACCGGGAGAGAGACAGGCTCAGAGAGCGGGAGAGGGAGAAGGAGAGGGGCAGATACAGGAGATGAGGAGGAGGAGGAGGAATGAGGGAAAGAAGAATTCAAGGAGATGTGATTCTTAGTCATTTTTAATGTGCATACTTTTTTTGTTCTTTTTATTTTAATTTTATTTTTTTCGTTGTTGTTTTTGTTATTTTGTAGAGCTGCATTGAACCTTGTCTGTGTCTCTGTGGAATCTTGTACTTTTTCTACATCATGTCGTCAGAGGCTCATGTGTATATCAGGCATGCTATTGAAATGTACTGCCAGGCAACAACCAAAACGACGCCCGTTTTTAGTTTTATTTAGTTTTTATATTTTACAGTTTCGTACGTACAGCACACTTAATTAAAAGGGGGTGGGGGGGAGAGATTTTTTCCTCCTTTTTAAATGTTCCCTCAAGACATCAACTCTCGTTCTCCAATCTTTAAAACATCAGCCGGTCTTGTATGTATTTCCGATCGGATTGTGTGAACCTGCACTTGCCGCAAACAATGTCTGCGTGTTGTTTGTTTACTGTACATGGTTAAAAATGAAGATCCTGGTTCTCCCAGAAGAGGGAATTTAACTATACTAAATCAGACAAGTGTTGTAGCTTCAACCTTTTTACTAGCCTTTCCGTTTTCAAACCATGTGTTTATCTAGTGTTTAAACAGAAGATGAAGCAATATTGTCCAGCCTGTCTTGATTTTTTTTCTTCTTTTTTTTTGGGAGGCTTTGTTTTGAAGGAATTGGAGGAGGGCGGTGAGGACAGATCTGTTTTGTACAAAATAAAATGTCAAAACTCTTTAAAGCGTTGATTGTTTTTGTTTTTTTAAGTCCCTTGTGTTTTAAGAACCCCCCCCCAAAATATCAGATTTTCTACATTTTCTGAGAAAATCCACCAGGTGGTGCTCTGGAGTAGTGTTTTGCAGAAAGGGACAATATGCTAATTTTCATAATTGAGATTTAGTCTCAAGCTGTGAATCAAAGAGTTGTCACAAATGCACAGAGCAATTATAAGGTGTGGTTTCAGTTCCCACTTGGGCCACTCATGCTTAAAATGTATGCACTCACGGTATTGCAAGGTGCTTTGGTGGAAAGCATCTACCAAATGGCATACATTTAATATGGTAAGAGCGTGTCTGCAGTGTACATCCATAAGTGATGCAGAACATATAATTTATTGAAACTTGATTGCTAATTACATTTATTAGACAATTGATTAAAAAAAAACAGCCCTGATGTCAAAATGTATTCAGTTTTAATGATAAAACTCAAGTCTTAGTCAACTTTCTCTTCCTTTGCATTTGAGCTATGGGTGGGTTTTTTTGTTCGTGTTTTTTTATTCAAAAATGTAGTTAATCGCAAAAAACCTTTCAAGACCCCTTAAGTAAAGTTGATCCCTCACAGCTCTTCATCACACAGTAAACAGTCTGCCAGCTAGAATATAGAAGGAATAGTCGCTGTATATCTAAAGCAGGGTTTTAACCTGTGGTTCATGGCCTAAAACGGGCCACATACCAGTTTCTGTTGGGTCCCCATATGTCAAGATTAGCCTCTCCACATACTGTATGTTGTAATTGTGCCCATCTCAGGGTGAGACTAGCAGTTATACACATTATAAAGTACTCTTTGGGTGGCAGCAGTGGCCTAAAGACTAGAGAAACGTGCTTGAGATGGGAAGGTCGCCGGTTCAATTCTGAGACCAGCAAGAAATATGGGTGGAGGAGGTGAATGAATAACACTTTCCTTCAACAGCCATTGCTGTGTGTGTGTGTGTGTGTGTGTGTGTGTGTGTGTGTGTGTGTGTGTGTGTGTGTGTGTGTGTGTGTCTCCATCCTCCTGCAACTACTACCCAGGCTGTTGCTGTAAATAAGAATGTTTTCTTAACAGTAGGGTCTTGAGCCCCCATCCCTTTGCACTGCCATACAGAAATGCCTTGCTAAAAAGTGTTTATTGATGTATTTTCACACAGATTTTAGTTTACCATCGTTTCCACTTAAAATGGAACCCTAACCCTAAAAATTTTTTATCCCGACCCTCCCCATTAAAGATTTTAGGTGTGGGTGTTGCATATGACTGCATGGTCCTGTCAATTTTTCTCCAGGCTGAAACAGTTGGAAAAACTCCTCGTTTAGAGAACAATTAGTTGAAGTATAACCACAATCAAGTGAATACTGGCCACATTCCATAAGATGGCCTTGACCTGACAAATCTGAGAGAAAAACACAGTGCACAGAACAAACTATTATACAACCAGGGGGTGATTTGAGCGGAGGCGGGGATGAAATGGGTTGGGCCAGATGCCATCCCCCTTGTTAGCAAAAAATATGGCGTGCATTCTAGGGAAAATTAAGAGAACACGGTGGCTCCCCTGCCATAGCCTTTGTTAAAGTGAGACAGATTTACCTCTGACTACAATGACAGGGGTTAAAGGGGATGGGCCCACCAAGTTCTTCCTTGTTAGCAAATTAAATGCATTCCCCTGTAGATTTTAGGTAAAATATTGAGAAAATAACTACCCATGACCAAGACTACCACTGCCCGCTGTGTGCTTGGATATTTGATGTGTAGAAATGTGTTTCTTTTTATGTTAATGAATTGCTTAATAAAGCCAAAATAATTGCCAATAATTGTTTTCATTTGGGAGTGCATTTGCTGTCTTCAGTGTTTATCTTAAAGTAATGCTTTACTATCTGTCCTCGATCAAACCAAAATTACTGCTACAGAACTATTAGGGGAATCATTGTTGTGACCCAGGTGTTCTCTATAATAATTTCTGAATGCTATAATTAACATGTAAGTTATCCACATAATTTTAGGCTACATAGCCTACTAGGCTGAAAAAGTTGTCTTGATTAAGTGAAAAGCTAAATCTGTAATTACAGGTATCCTCAATTTCCCCAACACAAACACAGATCTTTATGGAAGTTATTTAATTTTCCCGTAGACCGTTGTCAAATGTCAAATAAAATTATCTCCTTTTCTGTGTTTAGACCATCATTAGATATGTTTTCTAGCTCTCTCAGGCCGTAGGGGTGGTATGCTTTACGCATAGCAGGCATGCGCAGAGCTGGCGCAGTGATGGGAAGTTCGATTATTTTGTAGGAGTCTGCTCTTGAGAACTCCTTGAACAGAGGTGGAAACCATCGCAATCATTACCTACATGTACATGTTGTTGAGTAGATTGGGCAGGCTTGTATTAACAGATGACTGGAATACAACAGTCATCCGTTCTATTACGATTCTCATTTGTTGGAGGCGATTTATGATCATGTGTCCACTGTCCAATTCCAAGCTTTAATTGCCTCTACGCTGGATTGTGCGTCACGACCGTTAACAAATCTCCTCAATGACTCGGTGAAATCCTCGATTACGAGTTACTCTGTGATATTACACTTCATCACCTGACTCTCACGCTCACTTCCACTAAAATAAAGATTGATTGGAACGATTCGTTCACGAATCGCACATCAGCTGCCAGACTGACTGCTACACAACATGGCGTAACGAAGGAAGCAAACGACCAGCAAAGAAGAAAAGCGGAGGGAGAGACACAAAAGAAAAAAGTTTCATTTGACTTTTGAATAGTTTCTGCGCTTCAGCCAAGAATATGGACTGCTTTGCAAAGTTATTTTCTATATTTTAGTACCACGCCCCTTCCACGGAATGCGCAGGTGAAAGTTGGTGCTTAGACAGAGCGAATGTTGATCCAGGACGAGGTAAGAACGTAAGAAGAGATTTTTGTTAGCAAGCCAGCGAGTGAGCAATCTGCCACCACTGTTAGGGTCCTCCATTGTCTTATTTAGCTTGTTGGTTTGCACACATATACACAGGATTCTATATATACGTTTTTCTTTATAGACGAGGCTACAAACACACGTGTGTAAACTTTCTAGGATGGAAAATATCCATTGTATGGGGTTCGTTGGTTAGCTCGACTGCTAATGTCGTCGGGACAGGTTCTTTGTAGAAAAAAAAGAATGCAGCAAGAAAGAGAATACAGACAGTAACTTTTTTTCTGTCAATTCTGCCTGGCAGAAGAAGTAAAAAACACTGATTTCGTTTCAACGCTGTCCGCCAACTGAAGTTCGGAAGATGGAGAGTTGCGTGGAAGTATTTCTACGTGAGTTTATTTTGTTGTTAGTCTACACACACTAGCTACATCAGAGTTTGATCATCTTGTGGCATCATATAGTGGCGAAGACTGTGTCAGTGTAACAGGAGAAGCTGCTTTAGTCTAACTAACATTAAGCCTGTCTATGCAAGCATAATAAGGTAGCTACACGTATGGCTATTATGTAGCAGTGTTTGAGAGCGTGCAACTTTAAAGTTGGTGTTCCCCTGAAAGCGGGCATTAGGTGGTATGCAAGTTTTGGTTGTTCTAGTGTGTAGCTCACTGGGTACAACAACATGGCACTAATATTGCCAGTGAGAAGTGTTCCATTCCCAGTGTAGCTCACTGGTTGTTTGGGATAGGTCCATGATTTCCATAAAAAAAATTCTTCAGTTGTTTTGGATAGTATAGATGGTATCACCTTACGGAATGTGATGTTGTAGACAGTTCAGGAGTATTCATACACAACATGCCCCAGAAAATGTAATTAATTCAACCAAATTGAATGCTTTTAGAACATAGGTCTGAACTGATACTACATCGAAGCAGGGGTTCTTAAAGAGGAATGCAACCCATTTTAAGAATTCACATAATATGAATAACATATTATGTTATTCCTGTGCCGTGTGCCCCAGGACAGTTAATTCAATATTTGTGAATGTGCACCACTCGCTCATAAAGCCAGAAGTCAGGGGGAGAATCCTTGAATTTGTGATGTCACTGGATGTAAAATCTGGGGCAACCCCATAGACATTGACTGGGGCACTGACCCCGTGAGCCCAAAAATGTTTTTGTGAGCTCTTACACCCAAATGAGTTTACATTCTGGTTCAGACCTGTTAGCAATACTATATGAACCTTGTTTGAATGCGAGAGCTCAACTTAACATTTTATGGCTCAACACATTCAGTGCTCCATCCATTGTCTTGTCTATGGAGCAGCACCAGATTGTATCCAGCTGACATCACAAATTCAAGAGTTCTGTCACAAGCCTTCAAGATTTCAAGCCTTATGAGAGAGTGGTACATGTTCGGAAATGTTGAATGAACTATCCTGGGGCACAGGAATGTCATATTTTAATTCTAAAATAGGTTACATTACCCTTTTTAAATTATGAAGTTATAATCAAGACAGGCTGGACAATATTGCTTCATCTTCTGTTTTATCTAACTAAGCTTCCCAAATTAGGAGTGATGATATCTGGGCTAATGTCACTGGTCTATGTTCGGGTCTGGATAAATGTTTTTCTCTCGTTTGTGCACGAGGGATGGGCACAGTTATTCGAATATTCAACTGCTTGAAATCACGTCGGTATTCGACTAAAGCTGATGGGTTTTGTTTGTGTCAACTGCATTGATTCAGCTTTCTGATTTCAAGACCAACTTGGATCTGTTTTCCTTATTTATTTGACTAATGAATGGAACAGTTGCAGTTATGATCATTTGTTTAGTGAAGACGAGGTTCATCGAAGCCCCCTTTTTTGGGTAGTTTGGTTAACCAATAACAAAAATATTCTAATGTTTTTATGCCTTCAAATGCCGATCTCTAGCATGTGCCAATAGCAGGTCGCTAACCACATACACACATTCACAGTTTACACACATGCACAGTGTAGCCTGTTGAAGTGACCTCAGAAAGCATGAGAAAACATCAGAATTCCTCGCTCCCACACAGATACATTAAAGGGTTCTTTTTCTCTGCCTTTGCATTGTCATAGCAATGGTGTCAGTTGTTCCAAGGCATCAGCATTCATCTCCTCAGAACCACTTGCTGTCTCCTAGATCCGTCTGGCTCGCGGGCCACGCAACTGCTTCTTCCAGCGATAAAGGGGAACGCCACCCAATTTAAGAATGCATGCATGTTATCCCCATGGTCGAAGACGGGCCCAAAAAACATGAGAGAACAATGAACATCCAAAAACGAGATTCCTAAATCTTAAACTTGTGATGTCATAAGGTATAAAGTCTGGAGCTGCTCCATGATCTTATTAAACACAAGTATCAGTTATCAGGAGTGTCAGAGCGGCTATGGTGAACGTTATGAAGAGGAATTAAGCGCGGATTGTGCAAAAATATATCACAATCTCCCAGTGGGGATGCGTATTATGATGAAACTTTAACCGGTGACGATCTTAGATTGCCGTCTTGCCCACCCCTACTTCTGATTGCACCCCATCATATTGGGTCTGTTAGTTTTCACAAGCAAAGGAGTGGACAGTAGAAGACTGATGCTGATGGAGTCTGTGGTGTGAAAGCCCCTTTAGATTAGCACTGCTATTCTGAGACATCTGATAAATACCTAGCCAAGGTTTAAAGTGTTCGTCCTCAGACAGCTGCTTGTTGTTGACGACCAGAACCGTTTCTGAAGAAGGCGATAGTGCTGTGCAGCATACAGGCAATGAGTTTAGGCTGCAGTGTGAGTGCAGCACATACAGGACCTTAGCTAACCCTGTTTGGCCATGGAGCTGACTGATGGAGAAATGGTCTGTTTTCCACTACAAGGCTTCAAACGTGGCTAGACAAGATCTAATAAGTAAACCGGTCATGGCTGGAATGCATCCGCATTTCGTTGAAATGCATTATAACTTCAAAAAATCAATGATCACAGAAATAATTTTTTTCATCTCTATTTTAGGTCAAGGTGGGATGTGATGTCTCCAGTGAGGTTAGGATTAAGGTAAGGGTTAGGTTTATAATCAAATTTTAAGGTGAAAAATCAACGCGATGCGGATACCTTCTAGCTATGGCCAAGTAAACCCTGGTGAGGGTTGTTTGGCCCTGTAGTGGAAAACGGTCAAATGAGAAGGCCCTGGCTAGCCATGTTTGAACATCGTAGTGGAAACTAAAGCAGGCTATTTCTCCTTCAGTCAGTTTCATGGCGCTGTGGTTGGGTGTAGGAAAGATGGAGGCTCGTTTCCCACTAATGTCTGAAGGCCGTTGCCTGGAAATCGAACAGCATTGATAGAACATTTTCCCACACCGGATGGGGGGGAGAGTGTGAGAAATTTAACAAGGGCAGGACTCTGTGAGTGTGTGTCCTTGTGTTTTTGTATAGTGTGTGTGTGAGTGTGAGTGTGTGCACACTCACACCAGCCAACTAGAATCCTTGCCAGTGTCTGCCTTCCTCTCCTTTTTTTTTTTCACCAACTCTTCATTTGCATGAAAAAAAAACAAAAAAACCTACATCCATTCTCCGCTCTCTGGCTGTGACATAGCTACATTCAGAATTGGAGCTCATTCTCCCTGTCTGGCTTCCATTTATTATACAGGGTTAGGAGGAAAACAGTCTGTCCCAACCTCACAGTCCTATTCATGGGGCGTGCTTGTAAATGCAATCTGATGCTCTGTTTAAAAAAAGAGAGAGCTCCTCGGTTCCGTTTGAACGGGCGCTGAAAATATCAGACGGTTATGAATGGTTCAGATGACAGATCCGACGAAGGGAAGATGAAAAGTGTCAATAAATCCTCTCGCTAGCATGTAGCCTAAATATAAAACTGTTTCCTACCGGTTCCTGGGTTATCTGTGATGGCGGCAGGCCGGGACACGATTTGAGAAGTAGTGGAACGAGTTGTGAGCCTGCAGTGCAATAAACACGTTTCTATAATATTTTATCCATGTGTGGCATAGACTTGTGGTGGGTCTAAAGATCTATAGGGAGAGAGACACTGCTGCGCTTCTGCTAACAATTTTAGCCAGTTTGCTTTATACCATTTCACCACGGTTGTAAACATCTGAATGCTTTGCTGCACCAGTTTGCTGCACCAGTTCCATACCCAGGGTGCACAATTGCTACAAGAGGAAGACGTGCTATGAACCAGAAGTTATAATGCGGCGCTCTGAATTTTCCAACAATCCATTTGGTGCCAGATACATGTACCTCTGAACCTCGGATCCATTCCATTTACCAACACACACCTGTACAGGCTGAGGGGTGGAAACAGGTGGTATACAGGCCATCCATTCATGTCGAGGCAGGGAGGTCATGAGAGGAAAATATTGCGATACTTTAACCGACAACTGTATTGATACAATCATGCATTAACTGCTTTTGAAATGATGACCACCACTCAACCACATGCAAATTACATTCCAATAAGAACATACTTTCTTTTAACTCGGAACGGCATACTTAAATTACGTTGTTATTGAACATAATTTGTATGTGGTTGAGTCTATGTGGTCCTCCTCTCAAAAGCGGTTAATACAGCTTTAACACACCAAGTATCAGGTCATATCCCGATTACATTACTGGGCTGTTGTAACCAGGATATTATATTTACATGTATGCTCCTGAAAACAAATCCATGCTACTTAAATGGAGAATGTTGAATGCATATCACAAGAGAAAGTTGAAACCATATCACAAAAAAAGAAGTGATTTTTGGAATTTGTGAATAGTTTTTTAAATTTAGAAGATAGAATCTCGATTCTCAACCCCCATCCACCCATACTCATTTAATTAATTAATTTTTTTGACAGACAAAGTGGATGTCATCATTACACACTCTATCCTCTTGTAAATGGCCCCTGGTCAGGGTGACGCTGTGTGGTTCTTTCTGCCACAAAAGACACAGAGAGAGAAGAGCGTCTTTCTCTAAATGTATTCCTATAGTCCTCCTTGGCTCTCTGTCCTCTGTAGACAGAGGCTGTCTATCTGGATTGGGTTTTATTCAACTGTAGAAAAGAGGAGAGGATACAATTAGTTAGCTTGACTCTGGTTGAATCGATGGTGACCAAATAGGCCTTGGCAGTGGTTATGAGCCTCCTCGTGTGATGCTCCCTACGTCAGTTGACCTGTCTCAAACTCCGCCCTCTTTACTCGATCCTCCAATCACAACTGTTGCTTCGTTTGTCAGAGGAAAGCAACGGTTGTGATCGGATTGGATCAAGAAAAGAGGGGGCGGGGTTTGAGATAGGTCAATTCTGCTTTATTAGATACTGGTGAACAGTAGAGAGAGACGGTAAAGATTGGAGAGGGAGAGGGGAAGACACAGCCTGCGACACAAGTCAAAGAGCAAGACATGAATTTACAGTATGGTGTTGCACGTACTATAGCCTGCTGAGGACGTAGCCATCATGTCTTAGTGGACTCTCCATAACTGGCCAGTTTTGTCTTCCAAGGTTGGTTATCTTCTTGTTGCTGAAGGATCTCTGATAAGGGTCCCTCATTTTATTTTTTTATTTTTTTAAATTTAATTACCTTTTTTTTTTCTTTCCTTACTTCTGTTTACATTTGGTCGTAAATATTTCAAAGCCAACATGTTCAGATTTGTGTTTTCTCATCTAACACATGTTCACAAGAGAACTTGCAATAATTCCACCAGGATACTACAGACTTTGGCCTAGATTTGTGTAAGATGAACACATTTCTCTAACCCCCCCCCCCC
>OMKL01043916.1:0-12500 GCA_900302295.1 Parasudis fraserbrunneri
TGGAGATGAAAGTGACATGGCCACTATGGGTCTCCGAGCACCACAGAGCGAGAGCCCCCCAAGCCGGAGCTTGAATGAGCTGAATAGGCCCATCTTTTCTTTGCCTCTTTTCACTCTCCGCAGGCTCTGACTGCTGGGACTCTTCATTCCTCACAATGGGCAAATGCACTAAAACTTTTTCTCTTTTTTTTTCTCATGCAAATCACCTCAACCCCGAACAGGGCCATCATCATGCTAAATAGAAAACACACACACATGCGCATACATTTTCTGGAAAATATAAGGACAGAAATGCACATCAATGTTGTTGTTATTGTTTAGAAACTAGCATTTCTATATTAATTTTCTTTTCTTTTTTCCCCCTTTCTTGGATTCACTGTTAGGTGCCCTCTGCTTTAAGGCTAGTCTGCTTAGTCAGAACCTCCAAGTTTCCAACTTTACTTAGGCTACTTGCCGTAACTCTCTAGGTCTGTTTCTCATCAGCATGCAAAAACACCAGCGAGGGAAGGATTCCATTTGATTTTGAGATGTGTTACATGGAAAATGCTGGCTTTAAGAAAACCAAAAACACCCTCTTTTCTTTTTCACTGACTAGTATGTAGGCCAAAACAACTTACAAAAACAGTGGGGCTCATCAGTCCAAGCATGAGCTTGGAGATCATTAGCAGCGCCTTTTAGATAAGGTAAAAGCCAACAGCAAATATTGCTACTTAAGGGGACCACAAAGGCGTCAAGTGTTTGTTGATTACTCAGCCTGGAGAGCAAACAGCAAACTTTGAATCTTTCAACAATAAGTACACAACTCCCACAGGCCTGTCAGTGCAGTAGCAGTGATCTGCTGTGGCCTTGGAGCTTCACAGCATTCCTCACACTTTATTTTTGGTGTTAATGACTTTGCTTTGTTAAATACGAGGTTAATGAGTGTGATCTTGTATATGGCATCATTATTTAACATGTAATGACTATGTAGAATAATAGCCTTTCATAGCCTACCTAACCTGAATCCATTAAAAAAATTAGTTAGGCTAACTAGCTTGCATAATAAAAATGTATTGATATCTGAAATTGTCACCTCAAACTATCCACTTGGACAAGTAATTCCAGACTATTGCAGAAAAGCCTGCAAAGTGTAATGTGTTTAACTTAAATATTGATCTCAACTCTTGGAACACACACACACACACACACACACACACACATTTAAATATATATTGAACGTAAGCATTAAAGTATCCCACTGAAAACCACTTGGCTACAATGCTTATAGTGAACCATTTAGAAGTTTGTAAAGGGATTGGCGCCGAGCTTTTCTGATCACATCTCTTCACATATGGATCAAGTTGCAGGACAAAATTTTTTGGATTCCTGTGTCAGATAAGTTCAAAGTGCAAATGAGATGTGAAGTTGCCCTAAGCCTCATCTGCCCTTGACACGCAAGGTAGGAAAAAAATCTGATGAGGAAAATACAAAAACACCGTGAATTATTTAACAACATGTTCTCAATGAACACTTAACAACAAACTGAACTGCTTTTGCAAGCAAAGTAAAAGTGAACTGTTTCAAGTCACCGCTGTCAGCAGCATCACCACAAAGTTTTCTTACCTTCGCTGCTTTCTTATCCCACCCGACGCTCTTCCGATCACTTTATCGAAGGAAACTTTACGTGGCTCCGACTTCAAAAAATATCACTGAAATGCTACCACGATTGAATACAAAACGCACAAACAAGCCCCTCTGGACCTGACGTAAAACTCCATGAACTGACTTGCGTTCAGGAAAAGTTGTTGGAAAAGTCTGTATAGCCTGCCCTACAAAGTTCACACGGCATCCAGCAGATAATGCTTCAGCGGAGAGCGCAGTTATTGTCGCATCTAACTTTTTTACAATCCATCTTCAAGAGGATATCTTTTGTGCCTCCTTTGTGCGTTTTTTTCTTCTTCACGAAACTAAGATCATGAGTTGCCAAGTTTTCTTGCGTCTGGTTATGAAAGTTGAAACTAGGCGGCGAGGTTTTAATCGACAGTTGTTGTAGACATGCGGTGGTGAGATCTTCAGGCTGATCTGTTTTCAACCCGACCCCCTCTCTCTACCCCCCCTTCTCCTCTCTCGCTCTTCGAGCTCCCTAGTGAGTTGGGCCATTTGCTGCACCAGATGGGCCGGGCTAACTCAATCCAGCAGTCGTAGTCGGGGAAAAGTTAGATAAAGTTTCATTATTGTTCGATTTCATGGGCTTTAGTGGAGAATGTTTGTGGGAGCCAATTCTGGCCAGAGTGTACGTGCTACTAAATGTGAGAGTGCAGGAAAGGACAGTTATTACTGCTTAATTGTGTATTTTCCCCACTCCATTCTTATTTCAGAAACGTTGTGTTTGAATTTATTTTTATTTATTTTTTATTTTCATTTTTACACATAGGCTATATAAGATTCGCATTGCCGTCACTTGCAACTGGAAACACAAACGCACGCAACAATAAACTCACACTATTCCCCCCAAAAACCTTGCCCAGTTAATAAAAAGTCGGTATAAAAACAAAACAAACAAACAAAAACAGAATATGCTATCGTTAAATAATTCAACATCCTATTTTCCTCCCTACAAGCTCTGTTATCTCGCGTCTAACGTGTTATATGCCATAATGCAAACAATGCAGTTGAATAGGTTACCCATTGTGCCAAAAATGTAGTAGCCTACTTTATGGACAAAATCACATATGCACAGTATATATGGTGTAATCATGTATTACTAGCTACCTACCTTAGGATGTTCACAAATAGATGGGGGAAAGAGTTCCCATGCCCATGACACTTTATTTAAGGAAAGTGGCCAGTCCAATTGTAGGCTGTTAATTTTGTTTCAGCGACAAGACAGTAACGTAGCCAATTGTAAGTGGGAAAAATGTGAACGCATATAGCATAGCCTAAACCAGGAATTTAACCCATGACTACTATTGTGTGCATAAGGTATATACATTACTAGGCTGATCCATAAGGATATACTTTGGTAGTAGTCTACTTCCTACTGGATGCCATACTATATTTGTTTTGGTGCCACTAATCAGGGGGTTCTTGTTTACTGTTGAGAAGTCTATGTATTGTTTATGAGAGCCTTCTTCTCTTCTTGCGTATGTCTTTTAGATCCTCAGCTCTGTTGTAGCAAGCCATTCCAGCGTCTCGTCGTCCAGGTTCATTAGGAGAGCCTAGATAACCTGATTGCAGTTGTTTAAATGTGAAGTGACACAGTGCTATACAACCATGTGCAATTATGTAATATTGTAAAATATATTCTGTCACATTCTGAGTTGTGCAACTGTGCCAACTCTGCCCTTTGCTTGCCCTGTCTGCAAGGCCAATGTGTGCACTTGCTGACATCAATCTTTTGGATTTGAGAGGGATTGAAAAGGACAGTGTGTAACAAATATGTTGGGGTTTGCCACAAGCACATGCCATCCAAGTGCTTGATGGACATTACAGGTGGTGAACAGAGCTTAAAGAAACATCAGAAGTTGACAATATTAACTTCCAGTAGGAGAAGCGGTCTTTGTGAACCTTTATGCAATCTGGCTAAATCCCTTTGTGGCTTCTAATCAAATCATTCGGTGTCAGCTGCCCCAGTACAGATATGAGTCAATAGTGTTATAGAGCAAGAGTGGTAAGCTCTAACAAAGCCTTTATTGTGCAAATAAAAATGTGTGTGGTTACAAATATAATTTGGTCATTATGATTGCTACCCATAACAAAACCAGTCAATTCAAATACATATTAAAACTGAGAGAGTGGGGAACAGGAACCACAGTGGTCAGGCTTGACTGGTTTTGGGCCTTGAGGTGCTGCCACCTATTGTCCATCTCTGTGGCTGCATCATGCCTGAGTGCCCTCTCTCAAAACCTCCCTGTGCACATGAGCGGCTGCTATTGCTCTCCGTGCCTGTGTTTCTCTTGTGCTCGTGTCCTGAGAAAGGGGGGTGAATGCCAGTGTCAGGCTCGCTGGCCTCGTCAGGCCCACTGGTTCTTTCTCCCGTGCTCGCAAGGCCTTACAGGGAGGAATTTTAATGAGCTTGTTGGGCCTTTTCTGATCAGAGTGGAAGAATGTAACATGGCGAGGGTGAAGTTGTTGGGGACAGGAGGAGAGGAGAGGAGCGGATCAGACCTGGATCACACTGTATTCACAAGTAGCCTACTTAGTTTGTTTTACTCTACTAATAGAGGCCAAATGATTAGGGTTTGACAGACAATACAAATGACTGCCTGGAAGTTAAGACAGTCCCTCAGTAATTGAAAGTCAAATGAATGTATATTTTTTGCGATTGACATGTGAACCTTCATTATCAGATTTGTCCTGATGTTGTAAACACCAACTCTCTGGTGATATAAGGAGTAACAAATGAGAATATACTGTATTTGCGAATAACTATATTGTTCGACCCAGGCCTGGAGTTGATAGCAGAGGGGAGACAGGAACATGCGAGGTGAGGTGTGGAAGAGTGCAGAGGAGAAACGAGAACAGCAGAGGAGAGGAGAGATACCAACGGTTTCAGTTTTGATGGTGAGATCATGCTCATGGCCTGCATCACATGACCTCATGCATTCTTCAGTTATTAGGTTGACTGTGAAGGTGTGGATGAGACCACTCAGTATTCATCAAAGTGTTTACAGGATAGATGCTCTAGAATCGAAATCATTAACCATTTTATTGCAGCCACATTTGATCTGAAATGAAGACTAATGTCATTTTCTGATAAAGTTTCCAATTACAATGTACCTCACCTTGTATTTCTGCTTTTATTTCTAACGGTGCCTTATTGATGGATTGTGCTGAGCAAGGACTATACCCTTGGACAACATCATCGATGAGTTGGAAATAGGGCTAGTGGTTCAAAATTCTTAACTTATCCTTTAAAGTTGACAGGCTTGACACTTGAAAGTTCATCATTTTCATCAACTAATCAAATGTTTTGTATGCAAACTCTTATTTGTGAGAGTTCGGAAAGATGAAAATACCCAAGTAAATTACTTGTACCTCAAAATGGTGCTTAAGTTAAGTACTTGAGAGTAAAAGTACTTCGTTACTTTCCACCCATAATACAATAAATGCCTTCACATTTTGTGGTAATACCGTTATACATCTAGCACAATATAAGCAGATGACAGTGATATAAATATGACCCCATTGCTCCTAATAACATACTTTCACCATGGCGTGCCGATGGAATTTTAAAAGGAAAGGTTACTTGACTCAAATCCATGTGGAGGGAATGAGGTAACTAAGGGTAAGGTGACGCAGCCCTCCACTGGAGTATAGTAGCTATATTGTCCTCTTATCTCCCCATCTCTGGGCTCCTAACAGTGGATCTCGCCAACCCCCCACCCTCCCCCCGTTGCCCTTGACAGCACTGCAGTGTTTTCTCAAAGAAAAGCATCTTGTGGTAAACTAGTGAACCTTCTCTTCATCTTTCAGGTGACTAGGAATAGATCAGGGGTTCCCGAGCTTTCGGATCGAGATTTAGAGCATCGCCACATTAGATTAGATTAGATTAGATTCAAATTTATTGTCATTATACAGCACAAGTACAGTACAACGAAAATAAGTTTGGCATCCATTCAGAGTGCAAATGTCACAGTAAAGTGCAGTAGTTATATACAATGTACAATATATAGGTGATTAACTAGAGTATATATGAATAAGTGGTTAGATTACACATGTTATAATTAGGAATTTATATCTTCAGCATATCCCTCTGAGAAACACATACATGTGTGCATTTTACCAGAGGGGTCAGAGCACAGGGTCAGCCATTTGCAGTGTCCCTGGAGCAGGTAGGGGTTCAGTGCCTTGCTCAAGGACACATTGAGAGAGGAAGGGGAACATTGGCTGTCGTGAGGAACGAGCCTGTGACCTTTTAACCACTGAGTCACACTGCTTTCCCACTCTGCCTCTTTTTCAGGTTGAGGGCCCAATTGTTGATAGGCAAGCAAAGAGTTCCGAGAGGGTTTTGGCTGAAGGCCCACAGATAATGAGTTTCATTCCATATAAAATACCTACCATTCGAAACATGCAACTCTTACAAAAGGATTGCTGGCAAGGTATCAGTTCTCTTAAAGGGATAGTTTGGATTTTTGGAAATTACGTGGTATGGGATATTTGCTAGTACTGAAGTTGATGCAATGCCATTAGCTTACTCTAGCGTACTCTAGCCCTATTTCTTACTTACCAATGATGATGTTGATCGGTAGAATCCTTTCTCAACACAATCCATGGTGTTCCTCATACAGACAGGAGCTTGACCCCATTGACTTTGCATTGGTTTGTGGCTAACTATCCAGAGCTAATATGAGGAACAGCATGGATTGTGCTGAGAAATGACTCAACCGATCAACATCATCATTGGTAAGTAAGAAATAGGGTTAGGGTTCCAAAAATCAAAACTATCCCTTTAAGGGAGCCTTACCATATCTTTTTTTGTGTGGAACTATGAGGGCTATATTAGGACTAACTATAAGGATCAAGCTAGAGGACTGAAGGGCTTCACTTGGTACATAGTATAACAAAAAAAAAAGTCAGGTAGATATTCTGGGGCAAGGCCATTTAAGGCCTTAAACACCAGTGAAAGAATCTTAGAATCTATGCTAAAGCTGATAAGAAGCTAATTCAGATACTTTAACACTGGGGTGATATGGGCTCTACGTCTGGTCTTAGCTCTTAGCAGCAGCATTCTGTATTAACTGGAGCTGATTTGTTGTCTTTTTGGATAAACCAGAGATGATTGCATTACAGTAATGCAATCTGCTAGTTATAAAAGAATGCATTCATTTCTCTGTGGCAGCACGAAAGAGGAAGTGCCTGACTCTTGCAATATTCTTTTAAATGAAAAAAAGGCTGTCCTGGTTACATTTCTGATGTGGGCATCAAAGTTCAAATCACTGTCCAAGATGACATCTCCTTTTGAAACTTTCCTCCTCGAGTCTGTGCGACCTGTAAGAGCTTGTGCGTAATTTGTTAATTCATGTTCAAACCATGGAAGCACCTGTCCAAAAAGAAATACACACATGTTCTTACCGTTTGCACAGACTCAAAATTGGCCTTTTCATTTGCATTTTGGACTATGAAACCCCACCCACCGTGGGGAGAAAAACTTTTCCAAAACAGGCAACTCTTCGACGAGTACAAATGTATATTCAAGCCAGTCACTAAGGTCTGGCTAGAGAGAGAGGGGTTGATGGCAAAATGAGAATAAGCGCTTATGAGAATAAGAGAATGTTCTCCAAGTGTTGCTGAATGTCATCCAATCTTCAGCTTTTACAAAATGATGTCAGGTGTTAGTTGCTGGGAGAGATACGAGGAGCCATATCTGTTTCTTCTGTCTCTGCCAGAGCTTTGACGATTGAGGGGGAGCTGACAAATAGCAGCAGGGCGTTCTCCTTGATCTTCCCACTGCCCTTTGCTTGCATCACGACGAAATAGAGGGTCACAGTTAAATGACGATTCCATTTCATTTTAAAATCCTCTTCGCTCTGATGTCTGGATCTATCTTCCAAATCATTCTTTATAACATATTCATAATGATGATGAAGGGGTTTGTGCCATGCATCCCTTGAGCTTGTCAAAACAAACAATCACACAAGAAAAAAACAACATAAAAAAAGGATCAGCAGATTAGTTAAAAAGTCACCAGTTTGTATGTAGCTTTATCTCCAAAAAGTGTTCATTGGGATTTCATTGCAGCTTTAGTTTAAAATCATATCTAGATTCTAATATCAGGAGGTTAAACAACAGCAACATTTTGTGAAGTTGTTGAAAGTTCCATTGCCATTCTTGAATGGCATTTGTTTTGAAGAGGCATGCACACAGCCCCTGGTAACTGTGAATGTGGAGTTCATAAAGGAAGTTGCCTTCATTTTGCACTGTAATGCAGTTCATCAGAACTCCTGTGGATCAGATCACTTCCTTGAATATGTGAAACATGTTTGTGTGAAGTTTTTTGCAGAGAAGCCAGTCTAAATCTTATTTTAATTTGCTTATTTTCGAGCACCTCTTTCTTTACTTGTATTGAACAGGCCATTTGACCCCACGACCTGTCCTCTGGTGCCACCACCAGGCCAAAATGTTCAAATAAGTGCATGTACTGACCCATTTGTCGCACAGTCAAAAATTGCTGTGCACATTCATGAGCCAGGAGGAGAAAAAAACAATAGATTTTGGTGACCGCATATCCTTTCCTCTAGCATCCCCATCAGGTCAAACTTTCCATTTTCAAATTGGCGTGTCTCCTGACCTGTTAGTCGTACAGTCACAACATTGATGTGAATATTCATGAAACCTAGAGGAGGAAACCTGTTGATTTTGGTGCCCCCAAGACTATTCCTCTAGCGCCAGCATATGGATTTACCATATGGCCTGGGTCTGTTTGGACCAGCAATGTCGCCAACTGTTTCTGTCATCTAAAATGTTGTAAAATGTTGCATGTGAAAGTAACGGCAAAGTGGAGAGATTGGAGACTCAACTGAGTGCAATCTTCTAGTTTTCAATTGAAAGAGAATGACAAGCGAGCATTCTTCTCTGCCTGCAAAGTGATAATCGATGCTTGATCTTGTGGGACTTCATGCTGGTGCACGTTTAAATGCACATGCAAGCTTGTGACATGACTCTGCAGAGTAGAAAATATTTAAACTTTTGAGCGATTGTCACTTGTTGTTGCCCTGGCACATGGGGGTGCGAGATGTTTCGCAAGTCTTTGTCATTCATCGCCTACCATCTGTCGAGCCCATAACTGGCTACCATCACTTGAATTTTTAATAGCACTTTATTTAGCCCTTTCAGGTATACAAGCTCACATGGATTGGAATCTTGAGAACTGAACATTCTGATGATGATGTCACAATGGTTACAGGCCATTGAAAGCTATAGAGTTCAAGAATTCTAAGATAGAATTCTCAGAAAGCTCTTATAAGAGGCTCATTACCTGTTATATACAGTACGCCTATTACCTGTTATCTGCCTCTTCTTGAAATAAATGAGAAACAGACCCATTGTGGCTGTAATGTCATCTGGTTGTAATTTTTAATAAATATACTTATAATGCATGCTGAATAATTATGAATATCCTTCTAATATTTATTCATGTAGGCTATGCCAAGCAATGTCTATCAAAACATTAGCAAATCTTATGTCCACTCACTTATTTATCCTTGTAGTCTGATATTATAATGCTAATTTAAGCAACCAGCTTCTGAAACAAGGGTTCGGCTCTGTTAATATTTCCTTTGGGACTGACATTCACATTAAGCCTTATTAGTTCAGAGCATGGACTGTCATGAATTTCTTAGAAAATGTTGCCCTCTAGTGATAATTGTAAATATCACAGCTAACCTGCCATTAACCCAAGGCCATTGTAAAATCAAGTCGTGATGACGTGTGTCTTAAGTTTCCTTGACAACAATGCAGAGGTTCAGTTCAGCGACCATGAGACCAGCACTAGGACCAGAATTCTATTTTAGATGATTCCCATGACAGCCCATGAGCTTACTTTTGCAAATAAGTGACTTGATGTGACTTCCATTCAACTAGAAGCACCGGGCCAAGGGACAGTTTTTACCCCCAGGCTGTCCCAACCCTTAACTCACCAATCTAAACCATAATCAAGACACTCACTGCACTTTATCTTATCTGCACTTTCTTCTATTTGCTGCTGATATTGTTGTTGTTGTTGTTGTTGTTGTTGTTGTTGTTGTTGTTTGTTGTTGTTGTTGTTGTTGTTGTTGTTGATGTTGTTGTTGTTGTGTATGATGCTACTCTGTTTTTACTCGGTGTTGTATTTGTCATAGAAGGGATATTGATGTGAATAAGCATTTCATTGTTTTGTAAACTGCTGTCTGTTTCCTTAAACATATGACAATACATTTTAACTTGCTTGAACTTGAACTTGAACTTGATTATATAAACTCTGCCATTTTAAAGGAAGACAAGGGCATTACACCAGGTGCTGTTGGTCTATAATAATGTGACACAAAATATGTTGCATGAGTGTTTTGACTGGTACAACCATGTCCCCTGTGTGCCCTGTATCTGTATTGGTTTGAATTCCAGTACATGCAATTCAGACACATTCTGCTGTGTGTCATGTATCCAATTAATTAATTGATTAAATCCAATTAATTCAACAAATAAGGGTTGTGGAATAGCCATTCTCACTCTCTAAGGAAATAATTGGCAGGCAGAATTGTGGTTCAAGAGACCCTCCCCTAGCGGGAAGGTCATAAGTTCCATCCCTGCAACAGAAAAGGTGTCTGCCCCTGTTGAAGTGTCCTTGAGCAAATTCACCAAATCCTTTCCTGCTCCATAGGTGCCGTAAAATGTCTGGTCTTGTGCTCTGTCCCCTCTGATGAAATGCTTCGAAAAATGTGCCTTGAAAGTGCCTTAGAAAGTTTTGCGTTGCTGGTGCATCGCTGGTGTACTGTGACAAAATAGACATGACTGAAATACA
The DNA here is from genome assembly GCA_900302295.1 of Parasudis fraserbrunneri. Lineage (NCBI taxonomy): Eukaryota > Metazoa > Chordata > Actinopteri > Aulopiformes > Chlorophthalmidae > Parasudis > Parasudis fraserbrunneri. Next base: position 10,478 of record OMKL01043916.1, read on the forward strand.
TTGCTCAGAATAACTAATATCTAAGTTTGTCCCTTTTCAAGAATTTGGATAATCAAATCACAGCTGATTGAGCAGATTGATAAAAAAAAAAAAATCCAGGTTGTGAGATTTTGGAATGTTTTCTCAAAATTCTAGAATTCCAAGACTTCCAGACACATTCTGAGTTCTGTCCAGACACATTCTGTGTATTTTATTTATGTGTCTTTTATTTAACCAGGGTAATCACGTTGAGATTTCCATGTCTTATTCAAGTGGGCCCTGGCCAAGAAGGCATAAAACAACATAAAACAATCACAAATAAAAGCACAGATGAGGAGAAAATGTAAATTTCAGTTAAAAGCAACAGCAATGAAAAGCATGGGCACTCCATGGTAAGGTGTCTGTTTTGTTCTATAAAATGATGCATTTCACTGAGAGAATAAAGCTTCAAATCTTTTCCATGGAGAATGGTGCAGCAAAGCATTTTTCCCAAGTTCAGTTCTTGTGGTGGGAACATGATATGAGATATAATTTTGTGATCTCAGATTGTAATGTCCACCTCTTGATTGAATGAGTAAAGTGCTTATGTAAGTTGGCAGCTGCCCTAGAATGTCTTTACAAACAAATACCTTGCTGGGAAGAGTAGAATGACAGCTTTTTAACAATACCTTTATTTTTTCTCTACTCCTAATATCAATCAACCCATGTCCTGAATATCAAGTGTTACCAAATTCATAGCCAGATTTCTGTATGTGACAAGAACCTTTTTCATGACATTCCACTGGAATGAAACAGTTGTTAAGTGTTACCAAATATATCTATATTCTGGCTTTAACAATAAGAAGGATTATTACAGCCCAGACGTTTTGACATAATACAGCAAAACTCTAAATAGCCAAAAGTCTACATTTTGTCAAAAAACAAACAAAACATCCCTTACATGCAAATCAGCCATTGCAGCTTCCGACTGAAAATGACAGAACACGTACACTTGGATCCCCAGACCACAGAACTGTGAGGGGACGTTTAGCTGTGATAGAATAGGCCCTCAGTTTGTAAGGCCCAGCTAGGTGCCTTACCAGGCATTTGTTCAAACCCAGGCCAGCTTTGGGAATCCTCATTTCCAACATTCTCAAAGTGGCTATCACAAAAGACAGTTCGTCCGGAGGTACGAAAACTACAAAACACCCCTATAAACTGAGTGGAACGGTCTTAGTGGCCATTTCCTTGCCTTGGGTGGTAAATCACAGCGTTTGTCGCAGGGAGGTTTATGTTGTTTGTGCACAATCTGCCACCACTTCAAAGCAGTGGGAGGGGACAGGAGGGGGGAGGGGTTGTCCCCTTTCAATGACTCACGGTCAACCTCAAAGGGCCTATTCTATAACTTACAGCTCTAGCATTTTGTTGGCCACTTTGAGAAAAAAGTTCAAGGTGTTGTCACTGCCATCCATGATTTTTAATTTATATGCGCATGGTTTAAAAACTCAAGTGACAATATAATCTCAAACACAGGTTTGAGGCTTTGAGGATACGATGGGGTAGGTACACCATTCGATTGCAAAGTTTGAAAGTGATACTCTTTTTTTATTCATTATTACTCATTTTAAGAGGCCAGCCTATCCAAAAAGCACTTGCGCCAATGCTTTGGTATTTGAGATTGTGGAGGTAGAAATTATCAGCATTTGTTAACAATACAACTGGAAGACAATTGGGACCCCAAGCCATGTCTCTGAAAAGTCACATTTATGTTCTTACTGTATATACTTTACTATATTATGAAAAAGTTAGTTTGCAGTTTGGGCCGCCATTAACTTCCACTAATACTGCTAACAAATGAGAGCAATTTCAACTTCCAATATCTAAAAAACCAAAACACCTGATGCAAGTGCTTTTGCGATGGACCTGAAATGACTCCCGACTTGTAACAAATCAGATAGGCTTCTTATAATGGGTGGATTATCCCTTTAAAACACACAAGTAAAATTCTGCTGTGGTGAACCTGTCTTTATCCCCCTAATCTCTGTGACCGTTGGTGGAAAAGGGA
>OMKL01043917.1:0-14088 GCA_900302295.1 Parasudis fraserbrunneri
ACAATATACAGGTGATTAACTAGAGTATATATAAACAAGTGATTAGATAAGTGAGTGCTACCAAGTAGTATGACAAGTGTTACTGAGTAGTATGACAAAAAGTGTTATAGTCTTACGTACAGTGATAGGGGTATAGGGCCTTGTTCTCCTCACTCATCGACCACTTTCTGCTGCTGTATCTGCTCATTTAGACGTGGAAAATTTTTCTGAGCTCAATGAATGTTCCATAAACACCAAACTGATTCGCCAGGTGTGTGGTGTCCCAACTAAGATAGTCGCTTAAGAAAATAACTTTTTAATTAAATGCACTTTGCTTAGACTGTAAGTTCGCCCCTGTCAAAGTTCAGGCTAAACAGCGCTACAAGAGGTAGAAAGTTTAGAACATGCTGAATTTGGCAACATTGTGATGCAAGTCGGTTAAAAGAAAGAAATCCACTTCAGCTTACTTTGGTTTAGGCTAAGTACTAGGTAATTCCCTTCGACAGTAGCCAATATGGCTTCAAGCTTAGTACCATACTTCAAACCCTGTTCAGGCTTTAGCTTGAAATGCAGCCCATTCATTAAATGACCGTGCACTGGTGAAGGAAGAACTTGGAAACATGCCTTATTGCCTTTCCACTACTCATTCTACTGACAAATTAGCCAATCCAAACCACATTAGAACATCATCTGGGAGATAAACAACAATAAATGAGAAGGGCTATTCAACAACCTTGCCAAGACATTGAATCGGCTATGTCCTCAAAAAGTTTTAGAGGGGGGAGGGGGGAATAAACAAAGTGCTTTTATTCACAGCCTTCCAGAGAGAAAGGCTCAAGGCCAGCTACTTTCAAACCAGTGTGACAGTAACACTTTATTTCTGCCACATAACTGTGAAAGGTAGCTTACAAGAGTATAAAACTGATTCACAGCAGCACCCTAGGTACGAGTTAACTGGTGTTGGTCGAGAGGTCAAACCGAACAACAAAGGACTTGGCCTGAGCGGAACGCCGGCTACATCCGTTTCTGGCCGTGTGTGTGCCATTCAATATTTTAACACCATTCACACTGGATATTCCAGCAGTCTTCTGTGATTACTTTTAAAGAGGAGATTATTTCCTGGGCCACAATAGCATACAGCTAATAACTACCAGGCTTAGTTAAAGGGCCCTTTTGCCTGCCAAGTTCAAGCCTGTGAGAGGCCTTAAGTGGACAACATGTGCTGTGCATGAAAGCAAAAACTCATTTCAGCGATTGCGACACATTACAAGAGGCATTTGGCTATGAAAGTATGGTTCTATTTAAGACGGTTATTTCCCCGTGTCTCACACAAAGGCTAGGTGTCTCATTTCTACTAAGTTAAAAAGGACATCAGGCCAGCACAAAAAAGGAGTGTCTGCACTGCAAAAGGCAACATCTGGTGAAATTAAATAAAAGACCAAGACTGAAAATGCTGTAATAAGTCTCTCAGACAATAGGAAATCAGTACAAAAAGATGTTAATACTGCAAACAACACAAAAACATTTTAATAGAAAAAACGCCTCTGGGCTTGTTCTACAAATTATTGTAAATGTGGCGGCAGAATGTTTTTAGTTGTTAAAAATCAGTGAAGCAATGCAACAAGTCAGAGATTTGACACACATTTTATTTTCCTGCACAGGACCGCGTTTCCCAATTTCTATGTACCGTAACGTTCTACGAAGGTTTCTAAGGTATACCTTTCAAAAGGAGCTCACTTCTCTGCGAGTGTAGACTATACCTTAACAGTTCCCTAAGCGATAGCTTCAAAAGGTATATTGTAAGGAAGAGCTATCCTTCACTGTGGTGCTGAAAAGTGAACCAATCAATGCCACACAAATCAATTGTCTCACTTGTGTAGGCTTGTAAATTAAGTTTTAATACAACAAGTGTCATTTTACATTAATCGAATATTGCAGAAGAGGAAAACGATGCCTACTAAAGATCATCTGCTAATCTCTTTAAGAGTCAAGATGAGACCTTGTGATAGTTTCAATAAATAAATATTAGGCTACAAAAACATTAAATAAAGAGCATCAATCTGGACATCTAAGCCATAAGTCTGGGACTTCTTGGAAGCCAAGGAAAAAGGAAATGTCAGCAGGCTACCGGTGAATTATATTGTTCTTATTGAAACAAAGGTCTAATGTTAATAGGTTTTTGTCACACAAGATATAGGCAAAGCAGGATATCCACTGATTCCTGCTGCAAAAATGATTGTAGATGAAAGGCAAAAGCACGTCTGTGGAAATTGATCATGATTAATTCTATAGCAGGTATGCAACCTCATTTTAACCTGGGTCAATGGTGTAACGAGGGTATTAAATTAAATATTGCCAAAGCATTTGATAGCCTAGTCTGCCCAGCAAACATAAGGTGGTGGCAAATATTCTCCGCTCCAGCAACACTATGACATGACTGACGTGTATTCCATTTTTGCTGTTTTCCTTCCCTCAATCTCTTGCCCTTGCACAGAGGAACAGAAGCCCTTATCATAATACTACAGAGGGAAAGAAGCGAACAGAACACACCCTAGTTTGTCTGCTCACAAACAGTGGCAGGCGCCGGCAGAGGGAATAATAGCCTATAATGCAGCCCGTTCATTATTTCAGTTCTAGACAGACATTTATGGATGGCTTTTGCGTAGCCTTTTTAGCCTACTTTATTGTCATCATTATGATGGTATTAGACATAGGTGATAAGACAAACATTCTCAGCATGATGTGCTCTGCACAGAAACGTTGTTTTGATAATTAACTTTCATGAAGCTAATATTAAACAAATGATGTAATTTGTGCACGCAGTAGGCTAGTAGATGTGCAGTGTAGTGCAACTGTCGATTTGAAGAGCATAATGTTGGCCTAATAAGGCTAAAACTGTGGCAGGATGAGCGGAGCGCATCGCTAAGGGACAGCTACGAGTGCTTCAGACCACCCTTCTAAAAAGGTAGACCTTTCAGAAGGTATTCCTTAGCTAAGGAGGCTCTGGGAAACAGCTTGACAACTAAAGGAAGACCTATGGTAGTAGTTTTTACGTAGTAGTCCTTTAAGGTAGTAGTCCTTACGACACACGTAGCGCAAAGAAGGCTCTGGGAAACGAGGCCAAGGGCCAGACTGATATAGCGGGCAATCAAAATGAAGAACTGTTGTAATTGCCGTACACATCAGCAGATATTGTCAGGGCTTGCAGATTATGATACATATCCATTACAAAAAGTATTGACTGTCAGAGCTGTTAGCTAGTACAGAGACATGTAGAAAATCTGGTTCTTCCCCACACTTCCTCACACATCAATTGTGATTACGTCACCAGGAATACATTACAGGATGAGAGACAAGACCCCAACACATCACCATGGTTGTCAAAGTGAATTTATAAGCAACTATTTTTCGCCGGGAGGCTCTCTTTGTCGTTAGTCAATCGCCCCATTTCTGACCCAGTGGAAGGTGTCGCTTACATAGTCTTCTATAGGTCTGATGGCTCTGAACCTTGATGTGTCAGGATTAAATAGGTAGTAAATAAGGCAATAGTATTGTCTAATTTGAAGGTCATCTGTCTCCCTACCTTGCCACTCTGTTTCAGCCTCCTCTGTGCCTCCTCCGCTGGGGTGTCGATAAAGATGACCAGGTGGGGGGGCAGGAACTCACAGATGCTGATGTTTTTGATCTCATTGTAGTGTTCCACACCTACAATGCAGAGCATAGGGGATGAGGTGTGTAACGTCAATATGTTTCCACTTCCTCCACTTCAGACACGATGACATCAGTTTAAAGGAACACTCTGACATTTTGGGAAATACACTTATTTGCCATCGTCCCCAGAGTCAGACTAGATTGATATCAGTTCCATCTACGTGTCCAGTAGCCCCAGAGAGAGGTCCAGGTGCATGCTAGCCTAGCTTAGCACAAGGACTGGAAGCAGTAGGGAGCAGCTAGCCTAGCTCCGTCAAAAGTGAAGAAATACAACTTCCAACAACTCCAAAACTGACACACAGAGATGAAATTGATATCGATATTCTCACCCGACTCTGGGCAAGATGGCAAATAAGTGCAATACCCAAAATGTTGGAGTGTTCCTTTAAATTAGTTAAATGGCAGTAGCCTAATAAAAGCGTTCTTCATCGTTTCATTCTTGACTGCTATAATTTTAAAAGTGAATTTACTTTTAACTTATCAAATTTTAAATGTGCATTTATTGTGCTACGTTTTTGGCTTGTCTGACATGATTTATACACAAAGGACTACCGATGTTAATATAATGCAATGCGATGAATCTTGAAGATTCCCTCTTACAGCCTATGTAAGTAACCCCTGACAAATTTGATTTGAAATGACTGAACTGACGTTTAAAATTTTACAAAAGCCTAAAAATTGTTGGAAGTGTAAAATATTCATGCTACAGCTGATTTGCTCACAGGCAACACAGCAATGCTCCAGGGCAAAATTGAAACAACTACAAGGATATGGGCCTAAATGTATAACCGATGGATACGGACTACTGGCAGGCACTTCACACCCTGGGTCCCAGCACTTGTCCTTCGACTAGCCTCAAACAGTGAGCCCGTCACCAGCACCATGTGACCATGAAATATTTATACCATGGTCTTAATCGTTCCACCACCACAAATGGATCCAATTCAGGAAGCGAAGTGGGGGTATTTCAATTTAGGAGTGAGTTTACACCAAGAGACTTTTTGGTTTCTACCTCATTTCGGTGGTTGATATCCATTGTAAACTGGGCAACCCTTGGTTGCCCCTTTGTTTGCCCTTAGCATAGCAACACTCACACTGCTTCCTGATGTAGCCCTGCTTGTACATGGCCTCCATAAAGACCATGTCGCTGAATGGAGAACGCTCCAGGATCACTCCTTGGCCTAGAGCACAGAAGAACACATATTAGGTATTTATAACTATACAGTCCTATTAACAAAATGCTACAATCTAATGGTGGTGTAAGTATTCTTTGTTTCAAACAAAATTTCACAGCCTAGTTGTAAAATAACTGTTTGTGAAAAGGGTATATATCTTAATACCAATTAACTGCACTTGTAGATCAAAGTGTAAAAACCTGGCATTTGGAATAATGCATGCTGCACTCGCTGCATCCCTCGAGTCTGTGATACCTACCTGTGGTAAGTAGATGTTCGAGGGCATCAGAGTACTGCAGTAGCCTCATGGTGTACATCCAATTCTGCAGCCGGTAGGAATTCCCATCAGCAGCTTTGGGGTCCAAGTAGAACTTTTCCAGGCTGCACATCCCATTGAAAGTGACTGGGAGGGGCTCTTTCTCCTCAGTCATCTTGTCCAAGTAAAAAGTGTCAGGCTCGGGCATGTAGAGCATTCCTATGGACAAAGCACCATGTGTTCACATTTTCACTCATCATCTGTCACGTTTATTTCCACGAGCACTGAACCATTTAAACAAGCATGATAATTACCCAGCTTGTCAGCCAGCTGTTGGGCCAGTGCTCCTTTCCCCGATGCCAAGTTGCCATCAATAGTAAAGATCTTGCTGAACTCCTTAAATCTCGGAGTTGTCCTCTCGCCCAATGCAAAGGCCCACCAGCCATACCGCAGGTTTCTCACTGAGCTTGTGTGAATGCCAGCCTAAATGACAGAATACGACTCCAATAGTCAGCGGAGTTACAGCGGCTCATATTAAAGCTTAAAATAAAGGGTATTTACTCATCACATTATATTTTCCATTACAGAAACTGTACTAATTTTACAATTATTTTCTGGAGAAAACGAAGATGGCTCTAGCAAATTATGTTTCACTCTGGCGTTGCAGCAGGCGCGTAAATATTATTGAGACATATAACGCTAGGTTTTGGCACAAACCGAAACGAAAACAGACCATGTTGACTTGGGACATTACAGATGCAACGGTTAGTTACATCCGTGCATTTAGGGGACATGCTAGCTGGAACTGAAGAAAATAAACAAGGAGGCAATTACTATGTGGAGCTACAAAGCTAACTAGCGTTCATCTGAAAGCTATCGTTTGCAAGCTAATAAAATGAGCGTTTAATTTGCGATACTAACTACCTGGGTAAGTTAACGTTATGCCAGGCCAAACGGCATGATGATAACTTCGTATTAAATGCATTTTGAGCTAATAACTGACGTACTACTGTTAACGAGCGTATGTGCTGTGTGATGCGAACATGCTAACGTTGCATAGCTAGCGTGTCCTTGTGAACTTGAGGTCCTACTTTTTGCACAAGAAACGTTAACAAGTACATTTTAAAATCTCTTACCGTCTGCAGTTTTGACCCCGCTCTGAATACGGCTGCTCCCGATGGGATGATCAGCCGGATCACCCTCAGGGCCATGTTAATTCTCCACCAAAAAAACCTTTAACCTGACCTAAAAACAACTAACAAATCGCCCTCGACTCCGAGGCGCGCGAATAACACGTCAGAGCTTGTGGGGCTTTTGTTTTTTTTCGTCCCATAAATTATGCGTACTCAAATAAAAATATGTCTAGATAATTGCCTGAATAGTTATGTCAAAGCTTCGGAGAGATTTATCAGGTTTATAATTGGTCCGGGGACGTTTGTTTGTTGAAAAACATAATACCATGCCAAGCAACACCGAAAAGAAGCCCTCAATCAAAAAGAGAAGTCATAAAGGTAGTACCGAGGAGGTCTGGTTATCTCAACTGCGGGAGGTCTCTCTCTCTGGTCATTGTCCAAAGTGCACGTATACTTAAATTGATATCGGATTAGATTTTGATTGATTTGTGGATTTGATTGAAAACTGAAAATTGTCCTGGTCTCCACCAGTAGATGGTGGTAGTGGTATATTATTTTACCACTGTTGCCACTTGACAGATAAAGACCCACCATCTAATCACCAAATGCATCTAGTTAGACCAGAAGTATAACCTTGTCAGGGTCATGTGGGGTTTCTTGAAATGTTAGTGCTAAACGAAAATGACGTAATGATGTAATAATATCATCTGATAATTATTGAAATAAAAAGTAGGCCTTCCACCAGCATGGACTGTAAAGGAGCAAGTCACTCTTTCATACAGTAAAAATCCACGATGAGAAAGACCATTTTCATGTATTTAAAATTTGGGGGTTAAGAGAAATGTCCATCCACAAGGTCACCTGCAAGAAAAGGTTGGGAAACCAGAGGGGAGACACTGACTATAGTAATATTTCCCAGAGCTGCTGATCCAGCAGCATTCACGTATCATTTGGCCTGGAAGAAATTACAGATTGGTTTGTAAAATCATGTTCACAAACTTTATTGCTAAGCAACTAATACCTTTACTGCAAGCCAGTATTTAGGCTACAATTTGCAGGACTTTCTTCTTATGTTTTTGTTTTGTTTTGTATAGGCTACAAGACATCAAGTGGAACAGTTAAATCCATAGATATTATGTGATGCTGTGTCATTCAAGGGCAAACATAGTCCACAGAACTAATAAACAATCCCCCAACTTTTAATTCAAACCACCAGGAGGTGATATGACAAGAAAATGAGAATGCAAAAAAACATTAAAGCCCCGAACTGTGATTTTCTGACCATATAAATGTAGGGTATATTATATATTCTTCAAGAGTTTGATCTCTAGATGGAAAATAAGCGTTGTGGAACTGTTACAAACATTACCAACACAACACATTTTACAGCAAATACAATCCAAAAAAAGTTTACCTGTTGTCTAGTGTACAGTCCTTATCAAAAGCTCAGCCAATCAACTAGAGAATGAAAACATGTCTCCATTGCTATTTATTATTTTTGGTGGTGGAGCTACCCATTTGTTTATGTTTGGATCACTGATTGGGCCTTTAAGCAGCTCAGAATTACTGTAGGCTAACTTTGTTCATACACCACACAATGGGGGAATAGTTTATGTTTCATTTGTTGTGCATTTTGCTATATGACACTTGCAAAAGCAATGCATAACCAAGAGTTCTGGTCACGCATCCCCATTCAACATTGCAAAGGGAGCACACCAGAACTAGATACATATTGATTGACTGCTGGTTTGGCCAACCTTTTTCTTGTTCCCCACACCCACTAGATCACTGAGACACCTGTATTCACAGGGCTTACATAACATTTGCAGTCTGTCAGAATGTGTCTCGAATCCATCAATCATTTGTGTTACTTAGCTGGCTGTTTGCTCTGTAGTCTAGGAAACCATGAATGCATTGACTTGACCCAGTACAACATCTTGCCTAAATGTCTTGTGACTTACTAAATATCTTGTGTAAATATTTTGTTTAAATGTATTTGTCTACATTTCTTTTGTTTAATATTTTGCAAATATGTTTTGTTGCTATATGTCCTTTGTGCACCAACCTCACCAAGTCACATTCCTTGTACAAGCAAATATACATGGCAAAGTAAAGAATTCTGATTCTGATGTAAATATGTCTTACCTTCAGTTGCACGTCTCCGTATTTCAGTGCTCCGTCTGACTGTGTATGCACCAGTTTTGGGGAACATGACAGTTCAACTACATGTTCTAGAACTATTTGTTAGACCACATTTAGCAGCAGTTAAAGGGGAAGGTCACCCTTGCATATGTTCTTCCTGTTCCCCAGGACAGTAAAGTCAGTATTTGTGAACATGCATCACTCTCTCCTAAAGCTAGAAATCAGAGAGAGAACCCTCCAATCAGTGATGTCACCTGGATGTAAAATCTGGGGCTGCTCCACTATCTTTGGTATAGTAGTGTTGGTCCAGACACCACTCAGTAGGCTATGGAAGTAGTTCAACACTTCACTTAACTTGCTTGTTCCTAATAGTTGCCGTTTGGTAAATAAACAAAAGATTTGAGGGTAACTATAAACTACCCCTGGCTGAGACAGGTAGTAGGCTACTTTGGTTTTTAGAGTCATTTCACCAACACACCATTCTTTCTTTCCTTTTCTTTCTTTCTTTCTCTCTTAAAAAGGGAATTTCAAATAGTGCAAAAGGTATTGTTGAATATTTATGAGACTTTGATGAGAAATAGTCATAATTATAGCATTCAATAGTATAATATAGTGTGTCTAAAATATACCACATAATATAGGGGAATGTTACGAAGGTCAAATTAAACTAGCATTGCACTCACCCATGAGGCATGCTACAGCACACGTTTACCTGTAAACCGAATAGACCTCACCTCAACTTCGCTTGCGTCCCTCAGTGGGAAATCTTGCCTGTCACCATCTTGGTCATTAGTACCATATACAGTACACCAACGGCAAAAAAAAAAGAAAAAGAAATATGCCATCGTGCTTTGACTGATTTGAATAATTTTCAATTGTGCAGGTCCTTGGCTAACTGACAACCTATCCACCAAGTTTGTGCCAAATCAGATGAGAAATGTGTGAGTTATCACAGACTCACACACAGACACTAGTGATTGCAATATCCCCCTGCGCTAAATGTTAAAACACATTTCCAAAGAAAGTTTCACAAGCCATATAGATCTTCATAGCAACGGTCTGAATTGTCACCAAATGGTGACACCCTATGTGTACTGCTCTCTTTCTCTCACACTCACGTACCTGACAGTACACACATACTCACAGACATGTGCATGCACACACACACTCACACACACACAGGAACCAAAGTAATTAGTGAATAATGTACACTGCAGTAAAACAACAATACACCACATTCAGGTCTCACGATTGAAGCCCCATGAGGCCAGTGGAGGGATTTGGCAAATATGCCCCTGCCAAATTTCCCCTGGTTTTTATGGCAGGTTTTATTTCACTTTTCTACAGCTCGGAGAAGCTTTTAACAGTGCCAATGGGGAGGCAATTTGCCTGCTTTGTTTATCATTAAAACAACTTGAAAACCATAGCAACAAAAATAGGTTTTTTAGTACTCTACCCTACACCTTAATAAAAAGTTACAAATGACGCTACTGCAACAATGTGCTTCATTTTGATCTTGTATGGAAACAAAGAAACATGGTTGCATATTTATGCTCAGTCTTTTGGCTGGAATTGTTAATCTGTTCTTTATTTTCTTGCTAATGTAATACATGATGTAAGCTGACAAACCATATGAACATGAATCTTTACACACTTTGTTTTGATCATGTCATATTTTTCTATGAACGCTCATTGAGAAGAAAGACGTGGGGAGATGTTTAACTACTTGTGATTACTGTCCACTAGGGAGGAAGAAAAACACCAAACGTGGGGTAGCAATTGCAGCCCTCAGTCTCATTGACCGCCATCATGCCCTCCCCCCCCCCACCCTCCCCACACAGAAGCAATTGCCATAGTTAGCAAATAACATCACCCCATTTAACTCTCTCCGACCGCAGCAGCACAAATGAACAGAAACCATGACACTCCCAGGGACAGTTATGACCTGATGTTAATGGAGCAGTGGTTGAGTGTATAATGGGCCTGAGAGTTGAATCTCAAACTGTTCTAAACTGCCTTTCCATCCATCACACGCCGTGCCGCAGGACAGGTATGCCGCTCTGAGGTGGGTCTGTATTCCAGAGATGGGGGCAAAAGTTGGGTGACATCACTTGAATGCTGAGTAAAATGTTATAGTTTAACATCAATGTCCTTCAGCGTCATGTCATTTTGTTCTCAGAGCTGTAGAAAGTAAAATGAGACATCATTTTAAAATACTGAGGTTGTTACAGGAAAAACAACATTCTGAGACGTGGTGCAGGAATTTTTCCATGTTTGTGGAATGTGGAATGTAGTCCATTTTAGGTTCTCAGATGAAAAATGTTTTTAAATCGAATTGTATCCCCAAAATGATATTATGGATTCACCCCGCCGCTGCTGTAGCAGATCCTTTGTTTGAACACGATAACTCAAATAGCTTTAATTTGAATTCAAATTTGCCGTGAACATTCATGACCTCTAGAGGAAGAACCCTATAGATTTTGGTCACCCCATTACCTTTCCTCTCGTGACACCTCAGGCCAAACTTCCAGCTTTCAAATGAGTGTATCTGCTAACACTTTCGTCGTACAGTCACTAATATTATACCAATAGACGGGACTCCCCATGGAACTCAAATTTGCCATAAGGATCTATGAAGTCCAAGATATTGGATTTACCATTGGATACGCCATTTACTTTTTAAAAAAATTTTTATTGATTGCATTTTTCCCCTACTCCTCCTAAGTTGTTCACCTGATTCTCACAACACTTGCTGTGTGGCATCTAGGGACCAAATTCTTCAAATGTATAATTTAGATGGTTGACTTACATGGTTCCTCATCTGAAGGATTCAATTTGCTGCAAGAATAAGAGACCACACAGTAAAAGACGTGACACTCACAACAGCAGTGGCCAAAATAGTGTTTTATTCAGTCAACTGGAGGAGGCAGTGCAACAGGAGGGCAACAATAAAGTCTTGCAAGGTGGCCCTGTTGCGTCTCAGCTCCAAACACCCGCCAGGTCGGATAAACCCTATGCTTTGAATCCAGACCAAATCTGTAAAGGAAGACAATGAACTATGGTGTTGATGGCCACACACCGGTGGCTGTCACACAGGAATGTACCATGGTTATATAAACAAAGACGCATAATGAATGAAACCCATGGGAACAGCTGCACTGAGCTCACCACGACCGCACAGCGAAATTCTGAGGGCAGGCCAGGCAGCCGCCATGTTTCCATGCTCCCACACTGTTGGAAGAACACACTTTCTGGGCTGCTCTGTTGCTCTGTTACTTGTGGAAAGCCTCGTCATCATTAGCAGTAATCAGATTACAAAAAATGGTAATTAATTTATTACAGTTACTGTAAAAAAAACAAACAAAAAAAAAACATGTCAATCACATTATACTTTTGGAGTAAAAAAAATAATAAAAAAAGTTATTACTTTTTGGATTTTCTCAAAAATGTTTGAAGGCGGGGAAAGTATTCCAGATGTTAGATTACAGATATAATTTTACGCAAATTAAAAATTATGGGTGATACTGGTTTTGAATGTTGGATTACCAAAAAAAATTTATGTATTCAAATTACATTGTGTTATTTGGAATAAACCTAGTCCTTGTGTGATTGTATGCTAGGCGAACACTATGCAAAAGAATCACCTGGTAACCTTTGTACTCACAATGGCTTTGGCCCTCCTCTCAAACAGAAAGTTTCTCTGCGATGCTTCTGCTTTTTAAAGAGTTACTGCGAATAGCCTCTACAGGTAATAGAGGTGCCAGACCTGAAAAACAGGAGACTGCGGAGTGTTGCAACACTGAGCACGTCCTCAGAATCAGTCTCTCTTCCTTGTCTTGTACTGTTTGTTCTGTTGATAGTTGATATACATGACCCAAGGGCAAAATGCATCCTTTCACAGCGGCAGAAACATGGCATGGCTTCCATGTATAGGATTAGATCTTGACAACCTCTCAATCACCCATCAATCATATTCCCTGGCTGAAAGAGCATGGGGTTATGAGATTGTGTGGATCTTGTGCAACATTGGTCTGTCGTAAAAAAAAAAAAAGACGATTCAGTGTTGGAATTACTGGCATACTTGAAGCTGAGAATGGGGACATGATAGACAGTTGCTATGAGAAAGTGGCAGCACGCTGAGATAAACATTGATGTTCACAGAGGAGAGAAGGGAATGCTGGTGCTGGAGTGTGAATGGACTCTATGGCTACAGTAAGGAACACCTCTCTAGCTCATCGTAGTGTGGTGTGGTGTGTTACAGTATGGTGTGGTATGGAGTGGTGTGGTGTGGTACTGTGTGGTATGTGGTGTGATATGATGTGGTATGGTATAGTGTGGTATGGTGTATTATGGTGTGGTGTGGTACGGTGTGATGTGGTATGTATGGTGTGGTGTGGTACAGTGTGGTAAGGTGTGGTGTGGTATGGTGTGTTGTGGTGTGGTACAGTGTGGTATGATATGGCGTGGTATGTGGTGTGGCATGATGTGGTATGGTGTTGTGTGGTATTGTATGGTATGGTGTGGTATGGTACAAAGTTATTATAGTTAACTAAAATTAAACCAAAAACTAAAACTAGGTGTGAAAAAAACATTTTAGTTAACTGAATTTGGAGGGGGGGAACTAAAACTAACTGAAACCGTATTGTGTACTTACAAAACTAATATACATAAAATGTCAACATGACTAGCATGAGGTCTACTCAACTGTGAGTCAATTGCCTTCAAAGTGTTGTGCTTGTATTACACAATATCCTCTGTACTTCTTAAATCTTGCCCCTGACAAATACCCCCCATATTACAAAAAACTTACATTACAAACATACAAAAACATACATTAAACATTTTTAAAATGAGGTTTATATTCTAGCATTACTAGAACCAGAATTAAAACATAATTTGTGTGTAAGAGCTCACACAAACATTTGATGGCTTCATAAAGTCGAAGCCCCATTCATTGTCTATGGAGCAGCCCCAGATTTTACATCCCTGTTACATCACCAATTCAGAGCCGGTTCTAGGCATAGGCCATATAGGCCATTGACATAACAGTTGACATAATCGTCTTTCAGAGGCTCTAGCGGTCTCAAATTTAAGCATGTACAGATATCATCTGAAACTAGAGACCCTGAGGAATCTAGTGGTACCAGCCTTAAAACAGGGGACATTTTGCGCCAAAGTTTAAGCCTAGAAAACCAGCTTAAAGAATTAGAGGGGAAAGAAAAGAAAACAACCTGCTGACATTATTGTCTTTCGGAGGCTCTTGCGGTCTCTATGTCAATGCTACAGTGAAGATACAGACATCATCTGAACCTAGGGATTTTGAGGAATCTAGAGACACCAGACAATCGATGCTAACTTACTGGGAAAGAAATTCTGCTCCAAATTTTAACCCTATATCTTACATGTAGCCGTAACACAGGCGATGCAACCAACATTACTGTCTTTCAGAGGCTGTTACTGGCTCAAATCTTAAGCGTGAGTGACGATAGAGGTATCACCTGAAACTATAGACCTTGAGGGATCAGCAGATATCAACTATTACATGCTACCTTACCTGGAAATGGATGATAATTTGCTCCAAATTTCGAAAATCAGAACAACAGAGTCACTTGACCTCTCACCTCAAGATATCTGAAGAAAATTGGGCTCAATGGAACCACAAAAGTCATATCAGATTTACACTAATTGCATA
>OMKL01043919.1:0-13391 GCA_900302295.1 Parasudis fraserbrunneri
CACACACACACACACACACACACTCAAGCTTCTATTCATAGCACTGCAATCTAGCATTCACTGCCTATATCTAGGGTTAATTTCAGTGCATCATATGGATTTCTGTGAACAATGTGTGTGAAAAGAGGGTACGCTACTTTGTGAGTGTATGATAGCTGTGTCACTGAACAAATTATTACCAAACATACCCCTGCTAAGAAGAAACATACTGAACCTGAAATATTGCTGATTAAGCACCATGTTAGAACTGTCTCAAACATCCAGGTAGCCCTCAGTGTTTTTCACCGCACTCACCACTGATAAATATGCTAAGGTGTCAGATGACCAGAGAACAATATCTATAGAACTACATTTCCCATGTGATTAAGAGCGCAACAGTACAGCTGTGATCTATACAGCTGATTACACTGAAATTTCTATACAGTATGTGGACATAGTTCATTGTGTAGACCATTTGCCCTGAAGGTTTGTTCAGTGAATAATGTTCATGCTGCAGTTTGTACCGCTATATCTACTTGTGTCCTGTCCAGTGAATATACTTGATGTATATGTGTGCATTTGGACTATAGGAAGGACTACAAATTGAGCTTTTTTTTTTTAACTACACTTCCTATGTGAACAAGAGTTATACAGCACAGGTGTGAGCTATACAGCTGATTACACTGACATTGCTATATATGGACCTTGTTCATTGTGTAGGTTGTTTGCCAAGATGAAGGTCTTCTGGCCAAAAGCTTGGCTTTTCTATAATTATAAAACTTAAATGGACTGTATGCAGAATCGTTATTGTTTTTGAAATGGCTGTATCGAATAAAAAATGCATCAGAACATAGTTCTGTTCCAGAGTTGGAAGAGAAAATCTGATCAGCACAGGACAAAGTTTAGAATAAGGAATAGAGTCTGAAATGGCTTTTTACTCTCAAGTATAAAAATTAGACTTTTTATTTCCCAAGGGGATATGATTAATGATGACAAGTTTTACTTAAAAAAATCATGATATATTGAAATATAATGTATGGCAACACTTATGTATCACAGAACTCCCTTTATCGTAATACTATAGAATTAACATGAATTAGGGTCGGTACTAGGTGTCTCACAATATGATACACTTCACGATAAGCCAGATTACAATAGCTTTCTATGATTATTGCAATTCCAAGCAATGTATTTTGATTTTGTATTGTTAAAAACATTGTATTGTAAAGAGAATATTATTTATCTAGATCATTTTGTGAAAATTCTTTAAAAATATTTAACTACATAGAAATAAATACTCATTTTGCATTAAAAATAAATCAGGACATTCAAAATGTAAACGCAATATAGTGACAGAGAGTATATGTTTATATTGATTTCTTTGTTTTCCTGCCCCCCTAATATGAGTATGCCCAGGACTAGGGGTGTAAGAGCAAAGCTGGCTTTGTGATGTCTGTGACTTACATTGAACAGGTTTGTCTTATTTCTCTCACAGAAAAGTCCTTGTGCTGGCATGTGCTTCAGCTGTTGCCATGGGACACTGCTTCCTAGCAACACATCTCTGGCCCACTGCAGGTTCTGCGGGGGGGAAAATATATATAAATACATTTGAAAACTGTGATTAAGAAAATGGGGATGCCCCTCGATAACCAAATTTAAATGACAGCAGATAACATGGGCTATACCAAACACAGAGAAATGAGTACTTCTTTGAAGTACTAAGCTACTAGCCTAAATCATCACACCATGTAACATTGCCAGGTAGAGGATGAAAAAAGAAGCTCTATTCATCAGAAAAATACAAGCACCTTTTGCAGCATGATATGACTAACAAATCAGTGTCTACCCCAGAGCCTTGTTTGAAAACATGGCCAGCTCATGCCAGTATGCATTTGGAGCTCTGTAAACCCTGTGGCGGATAACATCAGATTACTGGCTCTCTCCTTCCATATTTCTAGTGAGAGCCACACGGGCTCAACCAACATAGGTTTGATCAATTTCCCTGGGAACAAAAGGGGTGCAGAGGCTTTTAACACTAGATGTGAGAGGTTGTGAGAGCAGCAAAACTACCCGTGTCAACATCACATCAAGCGATTCTGTCAACGAGTGCCTTCACATTTCCTTTCATGTTGGTCTCGTACAGCACTCAGTTGGAAGCAGAGGCCTGGGGAAAGCCCCACCAATACTGCAGGCCTCTATTGAATATCAATCTTCTGCAAGGTTTCCCACTGGGAATACATAATCTAATTTGAGCCTAATAACTGTAACACTATGCAAATACAAGCCAATACTGAGAATTACTGTCAAAAAATTTAGCATTGCAAGTATGATTGAAGCAATCGCTAGAATGTAGTAGTCTAGATACATACAGCATTCTCTTCTTTTTCCAACGACTGAGGACTTAACTTGAGCTTTTATCTATTGGTATAAGGCAAAGCAGTTGGAGATAGGAAATAGGATTATTTCCCCAATGATTCTGTTTTAAAAACAAAAAAGAAATAGGCTACACAACAGCAAGGAAGCATAAAGCATATGCTCCAACACTGCATATACTATGATACAATGACAAGAATACAACACAAATAGAATACCAAATATTCTAAAATACTTAACAAATGCTACTTGCCTTAAAGATCCAGTACAATGATTTTTAAATTCAGTCATAAATTGCTTATTGTGGAATATTAACGTCATGAGTATTTTTCAGCTTCAGATGTACCATTTGATTTGTTATAACTGTTTTACTGCACCCTATCTGAGCACAGCAAACTCTCATTAGGTTGAGGGGGCATGGCCTTCTGTTCATTAAAAGGAGATGTCAAGTTAGTATAACAATATATTAAGCTTTCAAATGCAAACAAATCCATGGGATCAGTATGATCGGTTGCTATGGGAGATCAACACTGGCAAACCTGTGCTAGCAGGTGATAAATAAATTGTCACAGTTGCTGTGGATGTTTTTGAACCACTAAAATTAATAAAATTGTAGCAAACTAGTTTCATTACTTGTTTGTGGACTAGCTAGTTGATATCCTATACAACTACTGAAAACTGACAGACTGACTGATGGGCCAATCAGGTAACCAGAGTACATTATATAATATCATTCAGGAAGCAGATTAGATATCTGAAATGGCTTGAATTGGTTCATATCCAGGGGGATCGAGATAGATAGAGATCAAAGGGCGTTAGTCATGATTTTCACAACAACAGTTCTAACATTTTGGGTAATGTTACATCAACATACCCTCTGTAAAAAAGAAATGCAATCGATTGAAAAACACGGTTTTCATTGTACTGAATCTTTTAAGTTATCATTACTGAGTAAGGACCAAAACTGTATTAAGGTTAGTCAAACAGAATGCTGACAGAAGGACGCCACCACAGTAAAGCTCAACACTATCTCCCTGTGCCAAACTGACTGAGAGTGCACTGCGCTACCACCCACACACACCTCTGCCCACAGAGCCTCGTGGCCAACACACATGCTGTTTCAGCAAGTCCTGTACCACTGCAGAAACCCCATAGGGAATCCAATGTGGGATTCATGAAACATTCGTAGCCCCTCGTTTTTTGTGCGCGTCCCAGGTGTACCAGACGATGAATGAAAATTGTTCCCACCATTCGTCTAGGGCAGCAAAATGACCATACAGTATTACTCTTTAATAGGAGCAGTCTCAGTGCTGTGATAGCATCAAAATCCAGATTGGTAGAAACCATTTGAGTTTAAAAAGTTGTTCAGTTGTTGGTAGACATATTTTTCCATTATTTTACTTATAAAGGGTAGATCTGATATAGGTCTGTAGGTGCCAATTACAACGTCTAGGCAACACTTTTTTTGGTACAAGCTAAATAATAACTGCAGTTTTCAAAGCCTTTGGAAAAATGCCCGATAGGAGAGAACTGTTAACTTCAGTATCTGTAACCAAGCAGTTCCAAACATTTTTAAAGAAGCCCGTGGGCAGAGCATCAAGGCAGAGGGTAGATGGCTTCAGATGTTGCAGTTTCCTCAAGAGTTTTGTAGTCAATGGTGTTAAAACGGTGTCATGTTTATCAAATTACTTTTATGTGAATGCAGTGGTGACACAATTTTTTTGTTTGACATGAAAATATTGATGGCTTGTCTAATGTTTGGAATTTTATCCCTAAAGAAGGAAGCAACTCATTGCATTTATCGGTGGACAGGAGTTCAGGGGCTAGATGGTGCCAGCCAATATGATAGTGGAAACGTTAGTAAGTACACTTTACGAATTTGATCGTTTTCATGTTTCGTGAATGAGGTCCAATGTGACTATTGGTGAATTCTGAGAAAAATAAAGGCTCATCTTCTGTAAATGTCAGGATTAATGGCAGGAGACACTGATGACAGGTGTGTGGCTCAGGTTTAATGGGCCAGTTGACCTGTGAAAAGCAATAAGAATGTGCTATAAGTGCTGTTAAGTTGACAAGTGCGGTGCGGACTGCAGAGGAGGGTAGGCTGACCTGATGGGTCTTGCTGTTGGAGTAGAAGAAGGCGAGGCGGTAAAGACTCTTGTAGTGCTGGGGGAAGCGGCCCAGGCATAGGAAGAGTGCGCGGACGCACATCTCTACCAGCATACGTCTCTGGTCAGAACGCTCCAGTGGGAGGGCCTTGGGAACCTCCACCACCTCAGGAGGAGGCTCTGGTTTCCTCTTCCCCTCACTGGCCGGGGTCTGAGGAGTGGCATTCTGGGAGAGGGCTGGCTTAGGAGGGGTGGCTGGGACGGGCAGAGGATGAGGACAGGAATCCACAATAAGCTTGGGGGCCAGTGCTTCCGGCAGTGTGCCAGACATGGGATCCAATACTTCCTGGACACCTTTATCTTCCAGTGGGTTTACTGCAGCTCCTCCCTCATTGCTCTTGTCCCCTTGTGCAGCTAATGCAGAATTCAAATAAAAAAATGTTACAAATGAAAGAAAAATGGAGTGATAAAGCACAATGCATCTCATTATCGAATCACAATACTTTAGGTATAGCAGGTCATTAAGAATTGCAATATCGTCGAATTGTACTAAAGTATCGTGATGATATTGTATCAGGAGTTCTGCGATGATTATTCCCAGTTGTTATCATTTACTGAAGTATCAATGAGAAGCCCATTAATCCTATGCAGTATACCTGGTTCCTCAGCTGTGAGCTGTCCTTCCTTCGTGGGCGTGGCGTTTTCTGAGGAGGAGGAGCTCGCCTTCCCGGACGCAGGCTTGTGGGTGCTGTCCTGGGAGCTAGCGGCGTCTGTGAAGGCATCCTGGGTGGAGTTCGAGTCAGAGAGCATCACCACCTCGCTGTCCTGACTGCGCTCTGCCAGGGAGCAACACAAAAACAATGCCGGTCATGTGGCCAGCTGCCCGGCATGGGGCCAGACACACATCTGCACCCTCTGGGATATCAGCGAAGGATGTGACCAAGAACTTAATGACGAGTGGAAAATGGTAAACAAACACAAGGGATTTTAAGTGTTCTTAAATGTTTCCCAACAATGAGGGTGTATAAAGTGTAATAGTATGACACTTTTTTTTAAAGAAATGCTTAATATATCTGCATCCATATTGGTATCAGCCAAAAAAAAGAAAGAAAAAAGGATCAAAATTCCGATTGTGAATTTTGACCAATCTGATAATACTACACCATTGCTCACATGCTGCGGCATGTGGCATCACACTGCAACTTGGCCACATACTGTATGCTTATGAGGATTGCTTTGGTAATACGCCACAGAGAAACCTTTTCAACACTTTACTTGTTCTAGAATACAAAAACACAATTAAAATGTAAAACATTGGTTATCGGTAATGGGGAGAAAAAAAACAAATTAAATTTACAATACTGGAAATCCATAGTGGATTATCATCAACACTGAACTCAAGTCATGTTATGGAGAGGTCTGTTTTTTTTTTTGTTTGTTTGTTTTTTAAAGAGGCTAAAAACAAAGTGCCAGAATATCCCTTAATTGCCACATTGTGCAGTCTCAGCAAGAAAGTCCTTTGCAGAGGACTGTGAATAATAGAATTAGCAGGAGGGCAACAAGGCTCTGAGAGAAGAATGAACTCAAAAGGACTATTCAAAACATTCATAGTAATTCATAGTAATAAAGTTTGCAAAATACATGACAAAAACATAAATATACAAAGGTTCTGAAATAGCATTAGTAGGTCTTTAGTATTGTAAGAACTAATGGAAACTATGTTAACCCTCAAATGTGAGAGTTACATATAGGTATTCTTACACAGCTATTTATGGACTGAATCCATAGCCTATTAAAGTCTGGTGGGTATTAAGAGCAGTACCATTCAGGGAAGCCAGCCACATTGGAGACCTGGGCATGCAGTAATCATGGTCAAACTCTGAGGAGGCTGTTGAAGATATGGGGAGTTGTTTTTAAAATATTACCAGGCAAAGCTGTATTCCTCAATAGATAAGGAACTGAGCTGACATATTTTCTCTCATTAATCACATATGCTTCACAATTGAGTGCAGCATTGCCTCTACTCCCCTTATTAACTCAGAGCCTGACTCAGACTCAAACAGGATAGATGTTAATTGAGCTGTGGTGACACAGACCTACTGAGGCTGGTTGATTTTCAAAAGAACACAAGCGTAATGCAATTCCTGTCGGAAACTGTGCCTGCCTCTCAATCTTTTGGAAAGTAATTTCTATCAGTGTATCAAGAACGACTCGAGCATGCTTGCATGTCCTAAATGTATGGAAAGAAATAACGGCCACATGTAAAACAATCTCTACAATCAAACAAATGCCAAAAAAAGAGTTAAAATTTAGTTAGTTGATTTACACATCTCTCCATTTACACACATTCTTCTTTATGTTCTTTTGAAAACCGGTTTAAAGCCCCAATCTAGAATATTTTAGATAATATTAAAGATAACATAAATGATGGGCTAAATGTTATACTGTCTTGAAGAGTAGTACTTGCAAATGAACAATAATCTTTAGGTAACTCATGTTCGGTCTTTGTATCAAGAGGTCTGTCAGTCAACTACAGACTGAAAAAATGCCTCATATTCTGTGTTTTGGATTTCTGTAGTGTGGTAATCATTTTGTTTACAAAGCGATTTTGGAAGTGTAAATCCATCCTGAAAAAAAATAAATTTCTGATTATAATAATTTATGAGCATGAACAACTCTCTCCCGAAGCTAGAAACCAGTGAACAAAGGTTCAAATCTGTGACATCAAGAGACAAAATCTCATGCCAACTGAATGACTTTGTGGACTCTCTTTAATTAGCTTTTACATAAACATTAACTTAATTTCAATAATGGTGGGTATAAACTAGTAGCAGACTGATTTATCGGTTTGCCAATATATCAGGCGGATATTGTCAGCTTGTAAAATATCGGCATCAGCCTGCCAACATTACCATCTTTCGCGGGCTCTAGCGGGCAATATTAATGCTAAAGCGATAATGACAGTCAGCCCACATATATCACATTATCTCTATCCATTTTCAGAAGCAAAGCTCACTGTACAAGATATTTGTAATTTTACATTTTTACAGACTTTTGAAAAGTTGAACATTATGGCTTCAAAATGTATTTTTTAATTGCTCCCTAGTCGCGCTGGCAAAGACGTTCGAGTTAAGTTTCAATACATTTTCCGTAGTTTTAAAAAAAATGTTTAATGCATGTACTTCCCCATTCTACACTAGATTGTCCAGAGTTCATAGCAACGCTTAAAATAAAAACGACGGAAAATTAATTTAAACTAAATCTGACATCTTTGTCAGCGCGACTAGGAAACAATTTAAAAATACATTTTGAAGCCATAACATTAAACTTTTCAAAAGTCAGTAAAAACTTCAAATTACAAATACAATTACAGATGCAAAAAAAAAAATCATTCTATCTGCCATTGGCCATCCTGCTCTCTAAATAACGGTATTGGCCATTGAAAAACCCATATCGGTCCACCACTAGTATAAACCACAGAATGGGCCCATTTCCCTGTAAAGTCACGCTGAGAAAATATCGCCTCAATAAAAAAGTGTATTGTGTATAAAAAGTCAATGGCGCGGCCCCAAGATTTGTCTCCAAATGACATCATCAAGAGAGTCTTGACTCTTTTATTTCCAGCTTTGGGAGAGTTTATTTTGTCATGTTTACAAACCAGGAATGAAGAGTCCAAGATCGTAGGGATAACATGTGAATTTTGTTCTGGGATGAATTAACCCTGTAATAATAAATGCATCATTTCATGCACATCAAGCAGAGATATGATTTTGAGTCTGAATCAGGCCCTACAGTTGGCTGTTACCATGATGTGCTTCAAACAGGCCTCAAGCTAGAAGGATTGGACCTGTGCATGGTGGTGTATTTTCTGCCTTCTGTCTCAGAGATGTGTGCCAATGAGGGGCCAGCCACATTCTTCCTGACATGGCATTTTCACATTAATTGAACATAATTGGAATGAAAAACACAGTAGTCACGTGATTCAACACAGCCCGAGGAAGTTACCACACCATACCCAAGCCAAATACGGCCACATCACACATTAGACCATTTTGTGGACTGTGAGAAAGGACTGAATTTGTCTGGTAGTGGTGGCATTCACCCAATTAGATCTACATGCATATATATAAATGACAAAGCAGGTGGTAGAAGCAAGCAGGCAGAGAGGTAGCAGGCAGGTAGGTAGGTAGGTAGGAAGGAATCTGGAAAGGGTGACAAAACTGGCAACATGGGCAATATGGCTGCATTATTCAGACATTCAAGCTAAACATGATTCAGGGCATGGGGTGGGTGGAAGGATGTCCAGGATTCCCATACTTATTTTTACATTCAATTCCAAAACTTTTCCATGACTTTTCAGTGAATTCATATCAAATTTCCATGACTGTATTTCTGCTGTGTAATTTCAAACTTTAATTTAACTGCTACGACATTGTAAACATCTTATTAAAGCTTTACTGTCACCTTACAACTCCTGTAATTTATCATTTCAAATGTATTACATTATTATTCTTGATCATGATTTTAAATGTCCATGTCTTTTCTAAAACGTTATGGGTATTTCATAATTTTCCAAAACATTTTCAGGCCTGGAAAATATATTTTCAAATTCCACAACTTCTCCTGGATTTTCATGACTGTGGGAACCCTGGATGTCATTGGCCAGAGTTGTATTCAATTGCAATGAATGGTCGTGGCTACATTTCCCAATAGCATCTCAGCATTTGTGTTTCAAAATCAACATTGTTGCATTGACTTTGAATGGAAGAAATATGATCTTAGTTGCTAAAATTCTTGTGGGAAACACAGACCACTTTGATATTGAATGAATACATTGCAGAATAAAAATTGTAGCAAGCGTTTGTTATTCTTTTGTAAATTTCTTGGTGACATAAAATACTACACAAAAGTTCTGAAGGATAGTCATAATTTCCTAGCAACATTATAATATAAAAATAAGGAGGATATTCATGATTGCATAATACTGCATATAAATGAGTTTCAGTAATGGAAATGTGCATTATTGCTTCCAACAATTAAAACATGGAAATATTATGCAAATTCAATAATTTCCAACTGTATTAAAATATATATTTCTTCATACTGTATTTGGGAAGTACAATACTGAAAAAAACATCTGTTATTGCTCAGTGCAATTTGTTGTGCAGGGTACATCTAACATATACAGTACCATTCTTAAAGCACATAACTTGTATCGTAATTTGTAAAATGATAAATGATAAATGTTATTAAATCTAAAGTAGTCAGGCCATTTAGCTTTTAGACAAGCCTGAGATGAACTTTTCATTCTGTGATTCACCACATGAACTTGTCAATAAATCTGTATTTAATGCCATTGTTGACTGGTGAAGGAATTGGTTATGCACCAACTTCAGCATTAACCGTGAGCCTGCAGTATTGTGTAACAATATTGCTTCATAAAAGCTAATGAGCTGGTTCTATGCCGTTATAAGCTCAGCAAATGACAACAGAGGGAAGGTGCTAAAACACTCGGAGAAGCAAGGTAGATGGGAAGTAGAGGAAGTAAGGAGGATGACCAACAGCAAAACAGAGAAACTAAGAATGAATGTTACACCGGCACAACACCAGCACACACAATGGCTAAGATGCTCTCTGCCAAACTCTGCCTTCATACCCATGTCGGTGTTAAAAGCGCTGCCGTTATATGTGTAGTAAAGAAACAAATAATTGGTAGCCATATTGCCCATTTTACCACATCCCAATCACCCAGTGCATATGGGGATCATTATTACTGAAACCAAAGCCACTAGCATGGTGATTAGCCATAGGAGCACTCCCCAGTGGACTTCCTATCCCAGTGCAGAGAGTCAGTGTCTAAGACTGGGACTGTACCATCAGCCTGCTGCTCCTCATGCTGCTGCTGCTGCTGCTGCTGCCGCTGCTGTTGCCGCCGGAGTGTTTTACGTTTGGCGTAATCGTGGTCGACCGGTGTGGCCGTGTAAGGAGGGGATGTCAGACCTGGGGCGCTGGACGGGAGCGAGGTGCCGAGGACGGCGGCCGCGCAAACCAACGAACAGCGGGAGTCATCGTCCATCATGGAGGAGTTCTTCTCTCTGGGATGAAGAGGGGAAGAGGATGGAGGATGGGGTCAACGTGAGGGGCCTAAGGACAGTTGTCACATGAATTAATCACATAAATATATCTCACTTTTCGTGGGACCTGGGCATGCTTGGCATGCTCTTCTCCTCCCCCCTGGCGAACGGTCCTGTGGCTGCCTCGACCAGCATGGTGAAAAAGAGCTCATGTTCCAAGTCAGGCTCACCGGCCTCCAGCAGCTTCAGGGTGGTAGCACTCATACGGAAATACAGCTGGGGGGGAAAAAAGGTTGGGAGTGTGAACATCCTTAAACATCTAATTTACACACCCCAAGGCATACAGATGCATCTCTAGGTGTTTGAATGTTTTACCGGGCAATAATCTTAGAAAACAATGCAACAGCGTGACATTGTAAATAGAAACTAGTTGCTATTTATCTAAAAAGAAAAAAAAAGAAAAAAGAAAAGGTTGTTTACCTCCAGGGCCTCCATAGCCAGGTCAGGAGGATTATGGTAGTGGATTTTCCGGGGGTACCTGGCTGCCTCCTCATGCAGATAATGTGCTGCCTGTAAACAGAGAAATAAAGGACAGGATCAGAAACATAACAGCTCTGATGGACAATACAGAAGAAGAAAAAAAAACAAGCAGGTAGCTAAAATGAAGAGAAATGACAGGAGAGATAATAGAGCAATGTGAACTGACATTGGAGTTCACTGTGTTCCCTTTGCTCCTTCCTCCTCCTCTCTACTGACATCCCTGACCTCACCCTGTTCCTATGGGTTCACCTGCCTCCACTGATCTACTCAGAACATCAGACCTATGAATCACTCCATACATTGTTCTACCATGGCGAACAGCTTGCGCGGGTGTGGGAGGGTCAGCGATCGTTATTTCTGTAGGTGGGTTATGTAAAGACTTGTAGTAGAGAGTTTGGAAAATGTCTATATAAAACATTTGAAACAATAACTTGGGCTCGGGTTTACGTGTTGCATTTGGTTTTGGCACTTTCATTGGAACTAATATGAATTTTGTTTGGTTTGTTAATATGGATGCAAAAATACACAGACTGTTATCAGATATCGCTCTGATACTGAGCCATGTGTAACTTGTCAGAGAGCAAAGCACAGCAACTTGATTTTCCGCATTTTTCACACATGGAAGCATGTTAGATGTCTCTAATGGTGAAAAATGGATTATATCTCAATAATTTTTGTGCATTGACCCCAAACTAATGGCCTATGTCTACACTCTTCAGTTAAAGTAACGGATCAGATCAGATCAGTATTCGGTATTTGCAGATACTCAAAAGTTTAGGACTCAGAATTGGTATTGGCAGTAAAAACGTGATGTTGGTGCATCCCTATTCATTCATGTGAATAATCAGCTCATGACCACAATACATGGTTAAACACAGCAGGTCATGAAACACATCATAACCCATGGATGAAACCAGGCAGCACTCGATAGTGGAGTCCTTATGCTCCCCATTGTCTACCTTTTTGTAGAGCTGCAGATACTCCCGTGGAGGCTGCTTGCGTTTCTCTGCGATCTTCCCCAGCATGTAGTGGATGAGCCACTCCTCCTCGTCACTGTCTCCTTCGCAACTGGATGCCCCCTGGAAACACTGGGAGGCCGTCTCCAGCATACAGTCTCTCCTCTCCTCCATCTGATGTAATACACAGCACGCACACACACACACACACACACACACACACACACACACACACAAGTGCGCGCAAAGGATGGAGTTGTAACGGGTGATCTAACCCAAGTAGACAGATCAATTTACTTCGCAGTGAATTCGCATGTCGCATGACCAGAAGTGACGGGATGTGACACCTACTTAGCTCACAGAGGTGGGGGGAAAAAAGCAAGACGTTCAGATACAGAGACTGACAGAGGATAGACCGCAGCTAGAGGAGTACCCATACTGCCCGGCCCAGGCTGTGTATGGGCCTGTCGTACCTGTTTAACCACCTCTGGGGGCAGCTCGCTCCGCCACTGCTTGAGCTGCCGCGAGGCGTAGGAGTGCAGGGCATAGGATATGGTGCCGTACTCAATCCACAGGGACAGGTTGGAGCCCTCTATCTCCAGGGCCCTCTTAAAGCAGTTGAGCACCGCCTGGGAGTGTTTCCAGATGGGGCCGTCGCTCTTCAGCTCATTGGAGTTGAGCTTGTCCTGGATACGGCTGGCCCTCGCCAGAGCCATACCCGCCCAGGAGTCAAACCTGGTGGAGGGCACATGATAATATCAGTAGTAGTGGTGGTAGTAGTTGTTGTAGTAGTAACAACAACAACAACAACAACAACAACAATAATAATAATAATAACTATTTTTTTAAATACTAAGTTACAAAGAAATGTACAAATGAATAAGGATTCAGAAAAACTAGCTAATAAATACTGGCTATATATAATATATGGCTGGCTTATAAAATTGTAAAAATGCAAGAAAACAGAATAGAATTGGTAACGTGGTTATAAGTATTTAGCAAGCATACAGACAGAAGCTGACAATACCA
The DNA here is from genome assembly GCA_900302295.1 of Parasudis fraserbrunneri. Classification (NCBI taxonomy): domain Eukaryota; kingdom Metazoa; phylum Chordata; class Actinopteri; order Aulopiformes; family Chlorophthalmidae; genus Parasudis; species Parasudis fraserbrunneri. The sequence continues at coordinate 13,060 of OMKL01043919.1, forward strand.
ACCTGTTGGGACAAACACAGATGTCATGCATATAGAACTTGATGGCTTTGGACTGCTCCTTGTTCTTGAAGTGGTAGTCAGCCAGTAGGTAGAATATCTCATTAATAATTGGAGGTGCTGGGGCACCGCCCTCAGGAAGGCTAGGGACCTTTAAAGAAAACAAAAACATTATGGGATCTTTTCACAACTTAATCCAAAGCACTCATTGGTGAAGTACCACACTGTAAAAGCATTAATCATAACATTTTCCTTTAGTAACTACGAGTATGACTAACAGTGATTTAAAATACCAGTGTTTCCCCTACCATAGCTATTTGTGGGCTCCCCACCCA
>OMKL01043920.1:0-12828 GCA_900302295.1 Parasudis fraserbrunneri
TACCATCTCTGGTTTAGTGCCCAAAATGCATGATCTTTGAGAGAGAAGTTGGGTCTGGTGCTCAAAGTGAGGTCGGCATCTTCAATAGCACTTCTCCGGATGGGGTGCCGTCATAAGCATTACATAACGTCGTCCTTCAAAACCACAAGCACAAAGAACACTATAATTGAAATTGGAGAAAAAAGGAGAGGAGAGATAGAGAGAGAGAGAAACACCCACACATCTGCACCCGCCCATACACAATCACGTACTCAGAGGAGGCGCACTATATACACTCATAACTGCTGCAAGATCTTTAAGCTCACATGTAACGGTGAGTATATGGAGAGGCGAGCAGTGAAAGTGTACATACACACCAACAATAGCCTACAGTTTCAATGCATCCTATGTTCAAGGTCAAGTGTGTGTGTGTGTGTGTGTGCGCGCGCACACAGATATGGAATACATTTTGTCATTAGCCACCGATTGCGATGAGTGGTTTCACAAGGGTCTGTGGGAGGGGAAGGCGCCCTGGAAATGGAACAATTAAGCAGACAATAACATAAAGAGTCGTTCCTCTAATAATGGTTTGAAGCACTCTGAGCACCAATCCATTCCAAAGCGGCAGAAACAAAAGGGTTAGGGCCCCCTCGCCCCAGAGAGAGCCTGGCTGAGTGCGGGAGGGACTCTGGGGGTGTTGGGAGGCTGGATGAGCTCAACAGAGTACAACATAAAGCTGTGATTGATAATGCCTTCGACATCCATAGATGATCCCACATCGTGTCAGTAAGGGATGCACCGATATTGACGCTGGTGCCGCCAAATTTTGGGGCCCATCGGGGTGGAAAATAAACACCAGCCGGTATATTGGTCACTGGTCATAAAATGATGTGTGGTTGCTGAGTTTGTCCACTCTGTCAGACACTTTGGCAGGTAAAACAACCAGACTCTCTTATTCCAAAATTCTGTTTTGTCCGGTAGAATATTGGAAATGTCTGTGAATCCACCTGAATCCACCAAGTTTCCTGCCCGGAAGCCGATAGATACCGATCTAAAATATCATAGCAGGGAATGTCCCCTAATACTAAAATCAAATACCAAGCGCAACAGTCGGAAATGTCAAGACATCAAAGCGAAGCAACTTGATATTCTGCATTTTTGACACACAGAAAGATCATAGATCTCTCCAATGGAGAACAATGAGTTCCATCTCGATCATTTTTCTCCAGTGACCCCAAAGTGATGGTCCATCAGGTCGACACTGCTCAGTGAAAGTAATGGATTGAATGATCGGTAGACGATCTGACGGATGACCATATTTAAAAACGTCCTCAGAATCCGTTATCAGCAGTGGAAAAAGTGGTATCCTCGCATCCGTCACTTCAGTGGTACTAAGTACCCCAGAGGGATGAAATACTGCCTGTTCTGTGCTTGTTATAGGCTTCTGGTGGTGGGCGGCCAATTGTTTCTACTCTCCAACACTGACAATGTAATATCTCTTTTACTCACTCTTGCACAGAGCAGGGAGATGGAGAAAGAATCCTTCACTGTGTTACACAGATCCAGTGTTACACCCTCAAGAGCACCTTTACAGCCCACTGGAGTCTGTGACATTTACTCTATTGAACCCAACATACTGACAGTGTTGCTGCGCTGCACCATTGGCTCCGATGATCTCACCGGCGCTGCCAGCCATGCGCCGAGAGGTTACATTGTTAGCATGTGATGATGTTCAGCGTGTAGGTGAAAAACGGTTTGAGATTCACAGATACATGAGGGCGGTATTGCACCACACCACACAAAACAAGATTTTTTTTATATATATATATTTTTTTAGAATCACCCACGTCATCATAGACAATACACTTTCATATGGCCCCTAGCAGTAGGCTACACCACCTAGCTATTCGTAGTATTCGGTCGCAGACATTTTGGTCGCAAACAACAGGTGATTGTAATCAAATAACAGGTGATCATCATTAAATTCCAACCGTGGTCAATGAGTTGAGGCTCTATGTAGCGTTACGCTACGCTGGCTACATATCACAGCCGGGAAAATGAACATTGAGTCAGTTTGAACTTAAAGATCTCTTGGGTGACAGTGCGTCATGTCATTTCATTCATTCATCACTTACTCAGAAGCATTCTGTATTACCTAAAGACACAATCTGGGCCACTTATTTGTCAAACACTCATCCTGACGTTGTTGAAATGGTCCAACTTGTCAAAACTTCAATGGGGAGTCTGTCTGCTTTCTTCACTGCCATGATGAATCGCATGAGACTTTGAGTGAAAATGACCAATGTAACGTTCCAATCAAGATGTCAGCGCCCAGAAAGCAGCATGGCTAAGTAGATTCACAGGATCAACTCGCATGGTGTGGGCTGACATGACAACAGGAATAGGCTCAGCGTAGCAGGAAGCAGACTGAAGCCGGCTCACGGCTCACTGTCATGCCGAGTAGGAATGATGATCATGGGCCATAACGACACAGCTGGCAGTATGGTAACATGTTTTTTTTTTTTTTATTAAAGGGGAGGTTCAGAGTTTGGACCCCTGCCCCTATTTCCTACTTTCTTCAATGATGAGTCCTCTCTCAGCACATGCTGTTCTTTATACTGGATACCCACAGCTCTGGCTAGTTAGCCGTGAACCTGATAAGTCAATGGGGCGACGCTCTAGTCTGTACAAGCCCTGAAACCTACTTTCTGTGCACTGTGGAGTAGGTTTTAGAGTTTACTGCAGGGCGTGTACAGACTGGAGCGTGGCCCTGCAGCATGGATTGTGCCACGAAAGGACAGCATCATTGGTAGGCTAAGAAGGAAATAGTTGTCCAAAATCCTGAACTTACTCTTTAAGGAGCACCGACAGGAAGGTTTAGCACCACTGTTCAACCAGTCTCTTCTTGTCCAACTTATGTGAACGCATAACAAATTGTAGAATATAGGAGCAGGGATGTACGCTACATCTGCCACCGTATCGGTGTCAGCCGATAGCCGTGATTGTTCAGCATCAGTCCAATGAGCAAAACTGGACAGATATATCAGCAAACATATCAGCTGATGATAGCGACTTCTCCTCCAGTCAGTTGTCTTTCATAGCCTATTCAAAACTGACAGTCTAATCACAGGTTGTCGAGAGGTGCAACTCGTTATGGGGAGTGGCAGTATTACACCAGTGCTAATTTTACTGGTTGTAATTGTTAGAATCATCACCTGTTGACTGCCTGCAGTTAGACTGTCAACTATGAGTAGGCTTTAAAACCCAACTGACTGGAGGAGGATGTTGATGAAGCCCTAGACATATTGCAATGAAACTCCAATGTTGCATCCACACCAAGGTTTCCCTCAATAATCAGAAATGGGTTGATAGGTGGTAGGTATTTCCTACAGGTATTTAATGGTATTTAGTTTTCCAAAAGAAATTACAATGTGATATGACTTTTTTTATGTTGTTATCTTGTAATAAAACTGTCACTGTGCTATTTCATTCAAAATTGTCTATTTAAATTTAACTTAACACTCTAGTAGCTATGAATGCTTAGTTATTACTGCATGAAGTAAAGGAGTTCGTTTTCAATGTTTTGCAACTGAAAAAACAAATTCAGGTTTTTCCTTAGTTTTTTTCGAGGCCAAAAATAGTTATTGAGAAGCATTAATACTGAATAATAATAGAGGCCTTAGGCTCAATTACGTTTTTCATGCGATTTCTGTTTTACCAGACAGGATAGTAGTAGCCTATGAGAGAAACCACAGGGAGAGAGAGAGATGGGATCAAGACATGTAAGGTATCGGACCAGATTTGAACCTGCAACATTGCTATGGTGTGCACCTAGATAGACAGACAGACAGATAGGCATCTCTTATCAAAGATACTAGAGCAAAAAGATTGAAACCACCCCCCTGTAACCCTTCAGCACCCACAGCACTTCAGAGGAGCCTTGTCCCCAGTAGTGTTGTCCTTGTGGTGCCCCTATTTTCTTTCTGAGGGGGGAAACTTCCTATCCTTACAGAACACAATACAGGGGCGGATATCCGGGGAGTGACAGTTTGGAGACTTCACCCCGAGAGGTCATCTCCACCCTGCTACACGCGCTCGCACTCCTTCAACAAGTAGGCTAACGCTTGGCATGCAGACATGGCCCGGGCGAGCGGCACGCTTTAAATAGATCAAACAAACAACACGCGTCAAGCGTTGAACAAAAAAAAACCAAAGCCAGATGAGTTTGGTCTGGCTGGGTGCCAGTGTGTGTGTGTGTGGACTGCAGAAGAATGACCAAAGCGTTCCATTGTTTCACCTAGTTTTCAAAAAGGTCAAATTGTGGGTCACTCTGTTGGCTCACTGAAATGCTCAACATCCGAACGAAGGATCACAAAATCCCGTTTATGACGTAATGTTTTATACGATGACGTCTGTTCCGTTAAGTGCCGTTTTATATGTGCGTGAAGACATAGTGGGTGAGTGAGTGAGCACGTGAGCAGGTTTGTGTGAGCGCATGCATGCTCGAGAGCATTCTAATGGCCCTTTCACATAGCATGTGGTAAAACCCAACCCTTGAGCCTGCACCACGATGGCTATTCGCTGCACTGAGCAACACTGCGCTGCGTGCTGTGTCGAATCCCCACGCCTCCAATAGAAACAAAAGGTAGCCAGCCAGGCAGAGGAGGAAAAGTTGATACTGGCACTAACACATCTTCCTGATTTGTATAAACAGATTAACAACCACAGGGACAATCCCAGGTGTGTTTAAACAATGTAATATAGTTTATCCTGTTTTCTATTGTTCTACTCTTCTCCTGAAATCGTTGCCTATTTTGCCCTCTCCTGCATGACATATAGTCAGATGTGCGCTGAACCCAGGGTTCACACCCCTATTAGAGCTCTAACGTGTGTGCGTGTTGAGTGAGTGAGTGAGTGAGTGCGTGAGTGAGCTAGCGAGTAAGTTGCGTACAAGCTACTCGAGTGAGTGTCTCCGTGCATGTGTGTTGCTGCGTCCTCTGTGTGTGCGTATGTGCGCGCGGGCACATGAAAAACCCAATGAGTGCTCAAGTCCGGGATAAAGCAGGCTTAGCGAGAGCCTTGGCTGGCAGCCATGAAGTCAGACTTAATGAGTCCAATTAGTCTCTAGTGTGTGTTGAGGGATTAGCACACTGTCCCCACTGAGGCCTCTTCAGGTCACAGTCACCCCACCCCTGATACCCAGGAGAAGCCAGGGCCACACTGTGGGTGATATGGGGGGATTACGATGTTCAAAATGACTTTTTCCGTATCGATTAATATCATGATAGCTGCTGAGTCATGTAGAATCACACGTTAAGATAATCCCATTTTTTATTTTTTACATTCAATGCCGTGTTGTATCGACAATTATCCTTCTCTCGTTCTCTTCCCTAGGTCTCTCATTTTCCCCGTTTGTCGTCTAAACAAGGCATCTGCCTGCATCTTATCAGCGTAGAGTGGGGGGCGGGGGGGGTGCACTATGCACAAACAACATTTTTTATTGTATTGTATATTGTATTTTTCTGAGCCAAACCAAGCTGTATAATATAATTAGAGCTCTGTAGTTTGAATACGTTTTGACACCTACTCGAAAATCTAATCAAAACCTCAAAATGGAACTTGGAATGTGACAACGTGTGTATCGTTACACCTGGGGTTGGGTATCGAGAACCGAGTGGCACCGGTTCCAACATGGTCGATACTACCCGGACCGAATCATGTGTGGTAACGAAATGAGCACCGAAATCCCAGAGCATCCATATACTTATACTGTAAGCAGTGTGGTGCAGCCAAATGTTCCATCTGAGAGGCTGGTTTTCAGAGGAAAAGCAGAGGGAACAGAGCGAGAGTTACGATTATAACAACGGCTTTCTGATGGAACATGAGACGACATTCACCAAGTTTAAATTGGCGATTCAGTGTTTGCATGGGATTATTTAAACATTTTTATTAAATTACATTTAAAAAAAAAAAGATGATAAGTATCGATTTTGGCACCGTTTAGGAACCGGCATTGTTTTAAAAGTATCGGTTTTGACACCGGAATCGAAGAAATTATTCAACCCTAGTTACACCCATAGAAGCTGGTATGATGATGATTATCCTCTCTCTTTATCACAGCACCACTGGGAAGGTCAGTGCGGAGTCAGACGCACCCCTCCCTAGCGCTATACATCTCCTTCCTCTTCCTCCCTCAGGGGAAAACATATACTCGGCTCCCTCTTTCCTCATAACGCAACACACACACACACACACACACACACACACACACACACACACAACTATGCTGTTTGTTTCTGTCTGCTCACATGTAATCCCAGTTTCACCCATCTCTCTCTTCCATCTTCTTCATCCTCCTAACAGGAACAATAAAGACGATGTTGGGGCGTCGACAGATGGCCTTGAGAGAGAGAGAACCTGCAAGCCGTCACATTCTCACTTCCTGCGGAGGCTTCCAGTTCGATCCCTCACTGTGTCAAGTACAGTGCGAACTCTCTCCCACAGACTAGACAGACTGCCTGGCTCAGCAGGCTGGGGTCGGTGGGCCGCTATGTATACAACTCACTGTGACTTAAACACGGTTAGTGACTGACCATACAAATGGCAAACTGACATTTCTTTTCTTTTTGCTGGACCCAACCTATAGATGGCTCGCTGAATGTCTAGGTTCCATGGGGTACAATCCTAAAATGCACCCAGGGGCCACGCGCATACGTTGCAGTGAAACAGCACAGACCGTGTGAGAAGAACCGATCACATCTGGCCAAGCAAGATGAGGCCAAATACCCAAACGAAGCCGGGCTGAATACACACTGGCACCTTCTCACTACCAGGAAGTCATCTGCAAAAGCTAAATCTATAGACCCTTTTACTGTTCGTCAACAATGATTACGTTTACAGTGGGGGTGTGTGTCATGTATCAGTGTATTGTGATAGCCTACTTTACTCCATGATATTATATTGACACCTCATGTCCCGCACCGTAATATACATTTTATGGTACTTTTTCCAGGCCTTTAGTGAAAGACCATACACACTACACTACATTGTCAACCTTGTAGCAGATAAAGATACATTCACTATCTGTTTACTTTGTTTATTTTCCACATTTGTTTACTTAAAGCATCCAGCAAGAATTTGTATTTCCTATTGATGAATACAAATCCTAATCTCTCCATTCAGACTGCACGACTAACAAAAGAAAACAAACTCTTTTACTCAGACATTGTGTGTATGGAGGTGTACCAAGAAAATCTTTTCTCAAAATTTTTACATCATAAAATTGCAATATATTGCAGTGCTTATAGTATCTCAATATATCACAATAGTATATATAACACATGTATCGTGACATGTATTGTATTGCCAGATTCTCGCCCTAGTTCATAGGCAAAAACTCTGCTTCTGCCTCCAAAGTACACACACATCTTTCAGAGAGCGACTCCAGGGCAGTGCTCCAGGAACAGTCTGAATGAAACCATGCAATGTCCAACAACCTGTCCGTGCAAGTGCTTTCACGTCCCTGGAACATGACGCACATCACGCGCAGTTTGGAGACAGAAGCGGAGTTTTGCCCACAGATGACGTAGACACACAAAAAAAAATAAGGGTCTGTGCGTGAAACAAGGATTTTGTTCAGCGACTATCTTAGTTACAACAAGGCGAAACTCTGTCCCTTCTCTCACTCAGTTTTGAAAGACCAGAGAAACTTGCCAGTCTGTGCCATTAGGAACGAAGGAGCATAAGGGAAGGATGATTTGCCGTTAGGCAGTGTGTGGCTGTGACAATGACCGCTCACCAACACAGTGCCAGTTCCCATCAGCTCCATTCAAACAGATTTTGGTATACAGCATTTTTCAGACCTCCAGTTGAGGCTAATGTCCTCACGAAACCTGAGGTTTGACTACATGAGACGAACAGGGTTGCGGTAGGAGAGCAGTTCTGTGTTTATAGGTAACGATAGGTAAAGGTGTCCGAATTAGCAGGAGTGAAGCAACGACAGAACAACACGAGTCTCATGGGGTTTGGCCATAGGGGTCCAGCAAAATTAGGCAATGTCTTGCTTCCTCATCACAAAGCAGGGTAACAGACTAGGACTCAGGTTAGACTCATAGGGAAATTATGGATTCAACTGTGAGTGCAGGGGCCCTGTTGAGGAGAAAAGAGGGGCCCAGCCGATACGATGCACGCCTAGTCTTATTTTTGGCTTGGACAATTTCTTTACGCAATTCTGGAGAGATAAAAATGAAACAGGCCTATTGTTTTCAGTATGCTCATGCAGCATCTTCTCCCTTTACATCGGTACAAGGGTTAAAGCACTGGTTGCCAATTAGGAATCTGACCTGCTGCCCACTCGGACATGCAGGAGGAGAAATACACTACACATAGGATCACAGGTCACATGACATGACCCAGGAAAACAGCTCTGCTGCGGGTTATTAGGGATTTGATCAAAAAAACAACAATGGGGCTGGAAAACTTGGCTGCATTCCAACCAGCAGCCATGTGTCCTTGTGTGTGTATGTGTGTCCGTGTGTGCTCCTGTGCAACAGACGGCCCCTGTCCAAATGCATCAAACTGTAAAATCCATCAAATTACGACAGACTTCCCATCATGTCAGAGCAAGAGACTTCACCGCAGCACAATAGGTGACTGCACACATCAATGGCAAATGCCAATGTACTTGTCACTATTGTATCACTATTAAATGTTTTCTATGGAGAGCCTAAGAGGTTCAACGTTGCAGTGACCTAGTGATCCATGAGCATGGTCCAATTTGTGTTTTCTGGTGCAGAGCATAACCTACATCTCTTTACTGAGCCAAATGGCACACGGATGGGGATTAGTGATGTAGTCAGTAAAATGATACACATACACACACAGGCCACTGTGTGCACGCACTGTTGGCATCGAAACAAATGATTCCTCTATGGAGGCTCAATACTGACAACATGACAAGCAAAACCTGCCGTATGTTCGACCACGAATTATAGTGCAATGATCTGAGTTTTTAAACCTAACCCCAGTCAGTTTGCACTTTTCAAGCATCTATCCTCTGAAAACCTTGGTAAGGGATATCAGCTTACAAACCAGAGCTGGACAAACATCTCCAGTGTCTAGTCTATTTTGTTCTGTAAGGCTGTACAGTGTCTTACCAGAAGATGCTATAGCAGATTATGTGGCAGCTAGCCCCTTGTTGCCAAAAAGAGGAACTTCCAACAGCGACTGTCTCCTAACAGAAAGTAACCTCCACAGCTTCAGCCCATGCACATAAGACAGTGTCAGTAATCCGCCAAACATTCAGTTTCAGAGCTCATATTGCATTTCCCAGAAGCAAATCCCCATGGATGTTCTATCATTCGAAATTAAATGTTACATATAAGAGCCTTTAGCATGATGAGACTAAATACAGTGAGGAGTGGAAGCCTACAAGAGAAGGACTAATCCTTCTGATAGCCCCTCATCATCTGTGAGGAGATATCAAGGAGCAGTCCGGTTGCATATTCGTAAAGGAAAAAAAAAAGATTGCTTCCAAGGAGGTTATTTTAGATAAGGTTTCGTAGGAGGATAAACAGGTAATTGATAAAGACAACACAGAGACTGAACTACTAGGATTGTGTCTACAAAATGCCAGTGTTTCAGTACAGAAATGTGTAAATCCCAGAATTCTGATTAAAACACACACGCGCGCGCGCGCGCGCACACACACACACACACACACACGTCGAGCTGCGCAATCTTTAATGACTACAATGGAAACTATCCTTGGTAATAGAGATGCACCTCCGACTACATAGGCTACTGTTAAACCACCACAACTAAATCCAACAAAAATCGTGATTAAAAGCAAGCTCTGATGCGAGCAAAACTCGTGGCCTGTTTAATATTGAGGTGCCCCAGGTTTATAAACTTCCTAATTATTAATGGAGGGAAAAATTTGCAAATGCGATGCAAATTCACTAGTGAGCCGAAGTCCACGAAAGTCAAGAGTGAGGATTTCATAGCCAGGTGAGAACGCGGCATCTCTAAAAGAAGATTCAAGGAAATATACAACAAATATTACACATTCAGTGCACTGCATAAATTGAACGAAAGTGGGAGGCTGTTCTCGTTTTGTAGGTTGGAGTACATTTAAAGTTGTTTTTTGGCGTAACAGTAGTCATGGTCATGTTGTAGCTCCGAAGCCGACAGGTTATAACAAGAAAAAATACATGAATTTGATTTTGTAAAATAAATAGCTCCCTCTTACCTTATCTATGAACTCGCATACACCCTCAATCTTCAGATGTTGACATTGATAGCCTATTTTACTTACTCGTCGCTGTTTCTATTTCACGCGGGGCGACGCGAGCATAGGTGGTGCTCTGCAAGGGTCCGTCTAGTGCGCTCGCCCATGCGCGCTCCTCCTCCGTAGGCTATACAGTCTGCTTTAGAACGCGGAAAGAATCATCAAGAAACACGCTTGCTCAGTGTCAAGCCGAGGCGCAACACAATGGTCTGGCTTTATCTCCCACGCGCGCAGTTTGTTAATCATTATCAAACCAATTAATTATACAGTCGGTGTAGGCCTACTAAAATATAACAGTTGAAGAGGCTCGAAATCTTCCCCATCATCTCTTCTAGAACAAAGAAAAACAGAACTGTAATTCTGCACAGCTCTGTAAAGTACGACAGTTTCAACGAGTGGTTTAATTGTATTGTGTTTTTATTGCATGAATTGTAATAGCTGCAGAGAAACGACAATTCAGATGAGTACAGCTCTGTTTTGAAGTACCCGCAATGTGGAGGAGATGATGGAACATTCTGATGGCACTGTTGACATAGTCACCTTTCCCCTGTCCGTTGCCTTCAGACCAGCACTTATATACTGCATTTAGGCAAAAAAAAAAAAAAAACTAATTGAGGACAATCCTCACTCATTCATTTCAACATCAATATTTGTAGTGCATTAATTCCACAAAGTTATGCTTTCTAAACACAAAATACACGGCGCTCCCGTTTACAACTAGTAACTGTTGTGGCTGCAAGAGGTGAGCAAGTAGCCTACACTGCACACAACGATGGTGGTGACTAGTTGTAGTAGTTCACTGGCTGTAGTAGTAATAGTAAAGTACAGTTAGAATAATTGTGTGAAAAGTAGGTACAGTACGGTGGTAATTATTACTGCCTATTGTATTTCAAACAGTTCCGTTTAATATGTTTTCAGGTAATACGAGTTGAAGTGTGCTTTTGGTGATTTGCCCCTTCAAGCAAGCACACTGCTCACAGCTTCCCTATGTAGAAGTGGCTGCTCCATTAGGAAAAGTGGGCAGTCTAGCAGAGAAATGATGCAGAGGTCCAAATGTCCAAATGCAGTATACAGGTGCCAACTCCATGAAGACTCAAGACTTGAGCGATGACACCATCTATAGGTTAGTTGCTGAACTGCAATGAGGGGTTGACACCAAAGAGGAGTTTGTTTCCAATATATGTCCAGAAAAAAAAAAAAAAAAAAAAAAAAAACTCAGCTCCCTTTTAAAGTAGACCAGCCACATATTAAAACAAAATTTCACTGTATGACTTGTAAAATGGTCTCTCAACTTTTTTTTTTCCAAAGTAACTTGGTCACTCAACTAGCACTGAAAGAAAAAAAGGCAATGAAATAACAGAACAGCGACATTATACTGTACCTGATAAATTGTAACCCCCCTCCCACCCCCAAAAATATCTCAACCCTATCCAAACATAGGATGTGGGCTCTAATGTTAATACATATCATATTCATACTATGTTCATATAATTAATAAAAAAATAAATACATTTAACAAATACAAATGATTCTGTAAATCGGTAAATTACCAAGGGAACAGATTTACCACCCACAGTTGGATCGTTTTACACATTTTTGAGTGTAGGGGTTTTCTAAAACCATTACCTCGCCCACTGATTTGAGCCTGTAGCCTTAAAGCCTTTAAACTGCGGTGGCTGTGCTATAATAACTGTGTAAAGAGAGCAGTTTCCAGCCATTCATCTATTGGACTGTGTGTGTGTGTGTGTGTGTGTACACACCCATTACCTGACGAAGGCCAAATGCTAACATTGTAACACACTCAGAGAGAGCAGCTAGGAATAGAAATATTTTGCTGATGATTTATGTTGGCAATGGAACCCAAACCCGCTCTTGGCTTTGCCAAAAAGCCGGGGGGAGGGGAGGAAATGTGCACATCTACATGTGATACTTGTATGGGTATATCCTGTAAAAAGTAATATGAAACAATTCCTTTTTATGATCATTTGTTGTTGTTGTTTTTTTTTTTCAAGGGTTTTTGCTCATTTGTCCTTTTTTTTGTAGAAATCTTTGTATAATCTGTTTAGACATAACAAAAAAAAGACCACCCATCAACAAAAAAGAAATCTCATGCATAAGTTATGTCCCCCACTCTTACGGATTGCATTTTAAGGTTACCATCTTTAAAAATCTGTGTACATGTGTTTTGCTTTTTTTTGTTCGTTCGCAACATAACATTTTTGTACATTTTTGTAGTCATTTCTCTCTCTTATTCATTTTTTTTTCTATGTTTTTGTTTTTATGTTCTTCACTGAAATGTGTAGCCCAGCAAGTTCCAGGTATTGCTCCGTAGTACTTTCCAGACACCCGTCCTGTCTCCTCCTGTACACCGGGGGGCGCCAGAGGCAGATGTGTAGAGGTGCTGGCTGTGGGGAAAACCGCTCCGGTAACGGGAGCCGATGTGAAGCGAATGAGCAAAATCCTTCATGTTTTCAGGTCCAAGAACTTAAGCCCCATTTCCTATAGTAAATTTTTTTTTGTTCTTTTTCTGCTATAAAACATTGTGTGTCCCCTCCAAAACA
>OMKL01043921.1:0-12740 GCA_900302295.1 Parasudis fraserbrunneri
GGGGGGGCGTTGGGGGCAGTAAGCAAGGCACTGTCACGTATGGTCTGCCAAAGTGATCCATGGAGAGAAACATGTGCTAATGCACACACGTAGACACACACACACACACACACACACACACACACAGATGATGGAATTAGACCTTTTGCTGCCTCATTGCAACTCCAGCCTCGCAACCGCAACCTCAGCTGTTGTACCGTGAACTCGCTCCTCAGCAGGGGAAAAATGAGACAGACACCGAGGAAGACTCACGGGGGATGAAATGACTGCAGTGGTAGCGGAGGAAGGGCGGTGGGAATATTGCTGATGTACCGTGTGTCCCCGAGTGGTGTTGCCGCACAGGCGAATGACAGTTTTAATAACTATTAGTCAATGTGTCTCCCAGACCATTAGCCTGTAATGGAGTTAGAAATATTGTCAACATTTGATGGGCCTGTCTGTTACATAAGCTGTATTGGTTGTTATTGTGTGGGGAATGTGAACTGCACTGTGTGTGTGTCTGTGTGTGTATCAATACATGTGAGAATGCAAGGACACGTTTGTGTCTCTGGTGTACGTCCTCACACGGCCAGCTGTTCTTCCATGGGCCGCCTCATCTGCACAAGGTTGAAGCGTGACTGACTGGTGTTCGGTGGGGGCACGTCCCCCCCAGTGGGATATTAGCATGCATGGAAGGTAAAACAACAGAGATGTAGAGCCCGTCTCATTGATTTTTGTTTGGGTTGAAGTTCAATTACAACGGCTTATTTTGACGGCTTTGAAAATTCCAATCAATGTGTGCCGTTGATAACGTACCCTGAAATGACAAAGAAAAGGTTGTTGATTAAAGGGGCTCGCTGGTTAGCGCTTTGAAGTTCCATTGACTTTCATGTCGCAGATTGTTGCTGAAGTAAACCTTGACACGAATTCTATAAGTGTTGAGCTTGAGAGAGATAGAGAGAGAGAGAGAGAGAGACGGCGGGGAACGCAGAGAAGAGGCATTAGGGTCTATCTGTCTGTGAATCAGCAGAGATAAAAGGGCTCTGATGAAAGAGTTGGAGCCACACATGCCGGTAGTGGCAGAGAGAGAGAGCAAAGCTCGAGGCTCAGACCTGCGGTGTGGCGGTGGTGTTGATTAGAGTCTTCCTTTAATGCTGATAACACTCTCTGGCCCTGCCCCGCGGCCCGCTGCCTATCGATTCAGCGTGGCGGTGGCGGCACGCTCCCCAATGTCACCCTGGTACCTCTGGACATGTTTTCAGATCAGCAGCCCCCTCATCTCAGGGCTCCTCTCCCCACCTCCAGATAACAGGCAAGGTTAAAGGTCACCTGGTATCTTGATAACAGCTCATCCCTGTGTGTGTGTGTGTGTGTGTGTGTGTGTGTGTGTGTGTGTGTCACCATTACACACAATGACCGCACGATGAGCAACAATCGAAGAGGAGGGACTGTGAATGACTTCCATTTGAGATATGGTTTTCCTCCGATGCGATCGCATTGTAGAGGACTTAAAGCAGGCGAATGACATCTAGGTGACATCTTGGACATCTGAATGACAGCCAGAATCACCAGCGGCGGGACCAGAAAGATCACACTATAGTCCGCAGCCTTGGAAAGAAAGGCAGCTTCTTGTATAGTCTCTAATTGTCGGCATAATACATAATCAGATAGCTATTCTCTGAGACTCACATTCCCTGTCCTATCTCGTACACACCGCTGAGCCGCACTGGCAGGATGCGAACCGGCTGACATCAGCGCAGGATTAGAGCGAGGTAAAATCCATATGTAAAAAGTAGACTCCGACCTCCCGAGTTCTTACAGTAGAACTGGAGAACGGCTGACGCCTCGTTTCATTTCACATTTTCCTTTTCCCTCCTCCGTTTCTCCGCAGCACTCCCGGGGAAGCGCGATTCCCAGAGGTTGCCTCTCCGAGTAGCACGTTGAATATTCTGCCTGGAATCATCTGGCTTTAATCACAGCCAGGATTTCACACGTCCCCCCCTTAGTGTGCTCCTAACCTCCCCGCTGTAAGCTGCTTAACCATACTATCAGCCACTGAAATTATTAAATAAAGTTTTAAGCCCCGGTAGAAAAGGGAACGATAAGTATGGAATCAGAATGAGATTTAAGCTGGACTTGGTCAGAGGAATCATGCTGGGGAAGAGACATCTGACTGGTCCCCCTTTATGTCAGGTTTAATTTAGAAGAATTTTGTATTGGAAAAATTCTGGGAGACATTTTGTGAGGGTGTAGTTGGTATTCCACTGAACCACTGTTGTTTTATGAACACGGGCGCAGTTCACCAAGTGTCCTGTTGCATTTAGTGGCGCCCAAGAGTCTCCAAACTTAATAGCTAGTGCTTTTCATGCTCACAGTGTGAAAGTCAGGGCACAGTGTTAAATCATGCTTTTGTTGTAATGGTTCAGCTGGCTATTCACAGACTAAGTTGTGTGTGTGTGTGTTTATGGAGGCAGGCTGACTATGGAGGCTACAGGAGAGTTTAGAGGTTGTGTGTTGAATAAGATAACCTTTAATGTCTTGAATCCCTTCCTCCTCAAGTTCAGTACACTCGAGACACAGACATAAAGCAGATACCCCATTTCTACAGAGGCTCTCTCTCTCTTTCACTCTCTCTCTCCCTCTCTCTCTCTTTCTCTCTCTTTCTCTCTGGGTGGTCCCTCTGCTAATTTGTGTTGCCCCTCTCTGAAGGAGATTAGATGTTCATTAGGCCACTTACACTTGCGGCATCTGTCTGTTACCACTCCGAAATGGATACATCTCCATGACTACAATAATCAACAAACTATGCAACTTTGCAGAAAGCGATCTTCGCCACACATTTGTCACCAGCAGACAGTATGTTGTATAATCTACATTAACCTCCCCTCCCATCTCTGTTCTCTGTACTCTGAAAGGAGTGTGTGCCTGCGTTGTTTGTCTCAACATAATCATGTCTTACAAAGTAATGGATTTGATAGCGTATGATTAGAGGTACGTTCAAGGGTAGTAGAAGCCAGTGTGTTTTTGACCAGATGATTGCTAGTTTCAAAAATGTAGGAAAGATTCCCCAGGTGCTCAAATGCAGCTGATCAGCGGCCAACTGCATAACACTGTTATGTTTGGCAGCAGCCAGTATAAACGCACATAACTCACCCTTCCCCTGCAACTAGTCGGCAGGCTATTTCTATGACTAGGAATGTGTTTTTCGTCAACTTTCCTCGTTAAATGATGGTTAAAACCTCAAATACAAATAGCTTATGTGGTGAGCTACTGTGCTTATGTATTGGTGTTCATGCTGCAGTAGGTGAGCCATATCCTTGATTGCGCATGCAGGCTCCCTATTGAAGCCTCCAAGGCAGTGACAGTATATAACTGTATATTTGAGAGTGTGCCAGCCTCTATTCCTCTCACCTGATGCCAGGTGCGCTGGCCTTGGCTCTTTTCCATCAGCAAAGCCTATGGAGAGATGATCAGCCTCAGCTAGTTTAGACTGCAATTCATCATCCACCCCTCAGGGAGCACTGTCCTGACAGGAGGAACCTTTGACTTATTCATCTGGTTGGAAGTAATGATTTTACTATACCTTCATATATCACCGTGCTGAATATCTGGAGGAGTTTAGGCGGTAAGCTATGCAGTATATGTGATAACTCTTTGCCCATTGGTGTCAGATTTACACCCCCATAAGATGTTTGAAGTATTCTGATCCAGGCCTGGAAGCCTATTTAGACTCTGCACAGTTCATAGGGTTCGCTGTACCTGCACATGCACATACATTGTTTGCTCAATTCCTATAATAACATATTACTGTTGTTGCAGCAAGCTCTGCAGGAATTCCCCTGGGTGCTAGCATATGAAGCAGGCAGGCAGACAGTAAGGCCGGGGTGGGCTGTGTGTGAGAGCAGCACACTGCAGGGCCTGCTCAGCTCATGTTCTGTAGCAACGCGTTTTGAAAATCACTTCAAGATGTCATGCACTAGGACTCATTTGACCTCACAAGCCTCTGAGTTTTTCTCTCTTTTTTTCCTCCTTTCTCCCCTTCTTACTGAGCTGGAGTAAGATATTGACAGATACCCTTGAACACTCCTCTCTCCCAAGGGGGAGCTGCCTCGTTCCTGTTGCCAAAGGAACAGCACTCCACCCCCTCACACTCTCTCTCTCTCTCTCTCTCTCTCTCTAGCTGGGCACAACAGGGTGGAGAAGAATATATGAGCCAACATTACTCATTTATCCTTGTAAGGAGTGTGTGTGTGTGTTTGTTTCATGGATACCCACATCCATTTCTTGTGTTTGTGGCTGTCTGTATAATCTGCTATCCCATGCACTCAGTCCGCTTTTGATAAATAGCTCTCCTATTTAACTTCTTCTGAACTCATTGACTTTGAGCGTTCCGCATGCGTTTCCCCATGTGTGAGCCTTGCTGCGACGGCACAACTAAGCCAGACTGACTGATTGTCACGGTTCAAGTTCTCCCCACCAGCAGTGTTCATTTGGGCCTGTCAATCTGAGTTGGGACCGCTAGCTAATCTGAGAGTGTTAGTCTGCGAGGGTATGGGTCAGCTATTTTCTCAATCTCAGGATGATGGCTGAACTGAAAAAAAAAAGCATTAGCCCCTGAGGTTCTTGGCTAGCTCTCCCTCCCCATTAGATGTATTCTCAATCGAAGACGGAGGCTAATATAAGAGTTTTACTCTTTGCCCTTCTCCCTGCGTCTAAGGATCACTGCTAATCTGTGGAAGTGAGCTAGGCTGCCTCAGCCATCACTCACAGCAGGCTCAGCATCCCTAAGAGGTGATTGTGGGAGATGTAGTGTCGAGTGTATTTCTGGATGAGTCCTCCTAGCCATCATGGCCAGTATGAGGCCTTGACAGTCAGTTCAGGCTCAGACGGAGCATCTCATTATAAATACGAGTGGTATAATCAAGTCTTTAATTAACCCTGTTCTAATAGGCCCTAGAGGGAGCCTAATGGATTAAATATTGCTGAGGTATTAAAATGCAAATGTGGATGAAGTGTAGCCCTGGTGGGCTTCCGTCATTAGGCGTGTGGCGATGATGGCGTCGGATGTGATGTCACATCCATCATGTTGAAGGCTTTAGAGCTCTCCCATATGCTCTCTGGTTCAGTGTTGTTGGTCTGCTCAGGCAGGGAATGGGGCCCTCACTGTGCATTAGATAGAAGCCCATGATAAGAGAGGGTGATTGTGGGAAACGAGACATAAGCAGGGTAATGGTATGGCAGACGGCGATGCCTCACCCTGACTGTTATGTTGTGGGTTTAGTAGGCCAAGCAGTGCGGCCGTATAGATCAATTGCTTTTGAAGCAGTCATTGTTTAAAAGGATTTACGGATGGAAAATCTTGCCCTTTTTTTCCTGCTTCTATCAGTCTCCATATCAAACCAATTAGGGGGGCTGCCTCACATGTCAAGGTAAATATTGTCTTTAATGAACCACGTGAGTTAATGAATATGAAGGAGAGAGAGAAAAAAAAAAGATCCATGCTGCTGTGCTGACCTTTTAAAATAAAGGAAATATCATGCTTCAGATATCAGAACAGGCTTTTTCTTCTCTAATTTTGGACAAAAGTTCTATTTTTAGCTCAGCTATTAGGGTCACAGTCTAGCCTCTATGTGTATGCATTTGTGTGCTTCTGTGTGAATGCATGCATGTGTTAAAATCTTTGTATGTGTGAGTATGTGCGCGCACCTGTGTTTGTGTGTGAATTTACATGTGCATACGTGTCCATATGTCAGCATATCACCTCCATCCACACGGTCCAGAGAGGCCCTTAGAGGCTGGCCTGACATTTTTTGGAGGTCAGGAGTGGTAGAGGGACGTGGGAGAGCTGTGTCCAGACTGTGGAATGGTTTGGGTTGGTTAGGGAGAGAGGGAGGGAGGGATGGAATGAGAGAGAGAGGGAGAGAGAGAGGGGAGTTGTGGTGGTGAGACAGACCGCCTTCAAGTCCTCCAGGGAAGCTCCTACTTCCCAGTTCGGAAGTCGTAAATACAACTTGTCGCACGTTAAAGCACTTTTGGTTGGAAAGAACAAAATGGACGCCATCCAGCTTTTTTTCTTTTCTTTTTTTTCATTCAACAAATCCAAAGGCATCAAAATAATAATACCTTTTTTGAATAACATATAGCTTAGCATGAATTTTATAGAAAGTACATAATTGTTGCATTACAGACTTCCATCATTTTCACAGATTCTGCCATGTTTACAATACTGACATGGTCCTAAATGTCATAACTCCGCAAACTCTGGTATCATAGAAAAATCAGACTTTCCCACTCGTAATTCTGACTTTGTTGGACTGTTCATGTGCGCTCAAACCGCATTCCCGATATTTCCGACATGGCTTGAAGGGGCATGAGACAGAGGAGGAGATAGAGAGACGGTTTGTTGAGGGAGGATGAGGGAAAGCAATGGGAGAAGTTAGCCCCTAACCAAGACAATTGTGTCTCTATTGATGCATTTTGATTGGTGCTGCACAATTGTCTCTATGCAGTCTTCTCTTCTGTGTGTAGGAAATGCCAACAAAATCTCGTCCGAGGTCTTTCCTGTGCTCCTTCCTTGCTGCAAAGCCGCTCGAAAAGCACCTAGAAGTTGTACAATCCAAAAATGGACACGTTTACTACATTTCCATGTCCTTGGTGAGCTAACTGTTAGCTTCTGGGTGATGTAACTCTCCTTCCTACCAGTTCGCCTCTTCACAATAAAAGTTCTGCGAAGCGCACAGTTTTCAGATATATATTACAACTGTGACAGTAAATGTAATCTTGTTTCGAGTCTCTCATTCTTTTTGAAACAAATGAAAAAAACACTTGGGATGAGACAGATTCCCTTGTTTCCTCATTTAAAGGCATTGTTAAGCCTGTTTGCTTCACGGAAATTCATGAAACAAGTTCCAAATGCACTGAAACAAGTGAAATTGTGTCGTTTCTTTTTTCTTCTTCACTTGTTTGAAAGGAACTATGATTTTCACACTCCATACGAGATTAAATTACTCAAAATTTAGATCTTTTTTCAATGAAATGGGCTGAGCTACAGTAGAAACTGAGAAGCTCTGACCGCAGTGCAGTGGCCACTCCTGTGTTGCTTCTGGTGATTAGATGGTGTGTAACAGCTGGTGCCTATATTAAAGCATCTAATGATCTCTGAATAATGGCAGCAGCAGGTTCTCTCTCCTCATTTGGGCTTCATCTGAATCAAAGCAACAACCGTGAAACATGGATGATATGTGGTGGTGCCCCCCGGACTGCTCCACTCCAGAAAATGTGCCAAACGCACAACTGTAAAATGTCAAAGTCTGAATATTTAATCGGCGTCGGAACACATGCTGACACGACTGCATGCGAGTGAATAAATGGACTAATAACTCCAGCCACAAGTTTAATCATGTGAAGTGCGAGTGTGGGAGGGTTTCACACAGAGATTCCATGGTGAGATTAAAGGTTGCACCCACTGTTTGAAAATACTTAACTAACACCAGTCGATCTTAAATACATGTGTGTGTGTGTGTGTGTGTCCGACAAAATGAGCTCCTCTATAGCGTATTTCAGTCCCAAAGCCTAGTGGTGAATGGTGAGGGTGAAGTATGACCATCTTTTTTTTTTTTATTTCCCCTGAAAAACTGGCAAAAGCTGCTTTGTTGACAGGCTCCCTCACTGAAAACAGGCTGGCAACAAAGGCTGTCTTTCATCCTCAGTGACTGCCTCGCTATCTCTAGTAGGCTGCAACCTCCCCTTATCTAGCTACAGATAAGGCGCTTTGTCATTCAACAGTTTACCGCTGTCAAAGAGGGCGACTGGAGAGACTTCCTCCTGCTCTAGGAGGGCTTTTTGAGATGCAGTTCTTCACATTCACAGGATGTATACCGTTAAACACCATCTATACACTTTTTAAATGGAAACAATGACATTCAGTGTCACATTTAGGCTATCAGTGCAGCACTCCCTCTAAAACAGAATAAAAGGAAAATTAGATGCAATATTGAGTACTACAATAACTCAGTAATATTGAGATTTTGGACTCACACATTTTATGATGTTAGGTTAATGGTTTATTAAATGGAAAATGTAATATTGATATAGCTGGGTAAACGGAGATATTTTCTAACTTTAAAGGTCTGTCATCAATCCAAACCATTGCAGTTCATTACATGAGAGGAGATCTGATGTGGCCTACTCCTTTCTTCCTGGTCAGTGAGCCTGTCACTGTATCCCCACTTTTCTCATTCATATTACCAAAGAGGAAATAACCTCCTCAAATGCAGGCAAGCTGGAGACCCAGACCTCAGTGGCCTAAAATAGGTACACCCAGAACTCACTGGCCTCGCTGTGAAATCTTGGATGATGTGTCATTGGCACAAAAAAAAAACAGCAACCCTGGTCTATCTGGTTCAAGACAGTGAGCTCCTGGTGTCCTAGGTCTGCTTGCTAGTAATTATACATAAATAAAGCAGTTGCACAGATTTATTTTGTGCCTGTTGAAACCAGGAAATGGCGATTAAAATAGCAATGTAAAACTTGGTCGAAGAACATCAATGGTCACTGACTGTTAATTTTATATTAGATGCAGCTGCTTCACGATCCTGGAGAAGCATGGTTTTCTATGTTGCATGGTGCAATTATTTAAATTATCTTAGAATATGGCCATAGAGAAAATTCTTCTTGAGCCAGAGGCGGGTGGGCACATACGGAGCTCTGTGAGAACCTGGAGTGTGAGTTCAATAACAAATCTGTGTGTGAGTGTCTTGCCGTGTCTGAAAACCTCTGAAGTACAGTCTTTTCAGTACGGAGATTCAGTAGTCTTCACTTTATGATGGTTGAGTATAGGCATTATTTGAGTACCCCTTCAGTACCTTTAAAATAAGTCTTTAAGTCTTCCAGGATTTATTGAGTATGGTTAACGCGGTTACTTTCGGGAAGTGGATTTATACTTTGCTCCTCAAAATTACAATAAAAGGCATGACTTCTCTGAAGTATGCTACAACCAAAACAATCATGGAAGCAGCCGATTTAAACCCCCATGTCAACAATGAGCCTTTCAAGTGTAAGTACAGTAACTGTTTACTTTTGTCTGTTCATCACAAAAAATGTGATGTCCAACCAAATTAGAAGCTGAATTTTGCTACTGTTGACACTAATAACTTGCAATGTGAATTTCTTTCCATGACACGGGGCGGGGCAAAAACATAACTTCCCTGCTGCGCAGTAGGAGCTGCTTTATGACCTACTGGGTGAACCTAGTGAAAAGTAGGTTCTAAAAGCATAGAATGTGTCGATTCTAAAAGCATAGAGTGTGGGTAGCAGGATCAGTACCTTCTGTCTTACTGTGTAGGCACTGACTTTTCAGACACAGCCACTGAAACCTGAAATAGTAAGTACTAGCATCTATAGTCATTTTAATGTATGCTGAAGTATGCAGTATATGAAAAATAACAACATGCTATATGACAATTTCAATATACCAGTACATCATTCAAACCATACAGCATGAAGCCCCAAACACTGATGCGTGTCTAGTGTCACAGTGTTTTCCATGATTGGTTAAGTTTACTGTCAGTCATGTCACACAGCATTATGGGTAGGTTATTTAACCCTCTGTCTTCCAGTTAGTAGTTTTCTGATGTGTACTCAGCCAAACCATGAAACAGTAAAAGTTAATTTGTCACATACAAAGTATAGTCTACATGCACAATTGCAATGAAATACTTACTCTGCAAGCCTCCCCTAGAAAAAAAACTCTCAATAAACTCAATAAAACTCAATAAACTATGAAATGTAATAAACTCAGTAAATAAAAAGTCATAAATCAAACATCATAGTAGTCAAACATCATAGTAGTATGATAATGTTGGAGAAAAATTTGATGAACGAATTCGAACGAAACACACCTCCTAAACCAGTTGCTAATTCATTATACTGAAACAGCCTATTAATGAGCAGATACTACACAGTGTGCAGGACCATCCATCAGTGTGTGTGTTGTACACCTGGGTCTGTCTCCCTGTGATGACCTTGCCCTTCCCTTCTCCTCCAAGTCATGCATGCTTCAGGAGCTTAGCCAAGCTATGTGGCTTTGCTCTCTCCTGAGAACATTGGTGAGAAACGAGTGTGGACGGAGTGAAAGTGTTACTGTCCAATAAGACGGAAGACCTTCTCGTGATGTCAGCAATCAAGGTCCATTTACTTAGACAGTTAGCTTCTGGTCTGTTTAGTTCAAGCCAGTAAGCTGTCTCTGGTCTGCTTGCTTACTGCTACATTCCAAGTTGCGTTCCAGGAAATTCAAGGCAGGTCACTTCCTGTCTGATGACTTAGGTGTGATGCTGCATTTTAGTAGTTCTTGGGAACTCAGTAACTCATGAAATCACCATGTGACTGACTCATATATATGAGGTAATTGTGTTTGGGTGCTTCTTTAGGTCAAAAAAGTCAAGACTAAGATACAAAACACACATATATTATTCAACTGTTTTTATTTTATCTTTTCTTTTACCCTTCCAGGTGTATGTTTTTTTTAGAATGTTTTCTCAGAATCCTAGGAATTCTAGAACTACAGCTTTCAGTGACCAGTAGCCATCATTAGAATGTTCACTTCTCAAAATTCTAATGTCACATGTGACATTGTACTCCTGAAAGGGTTAATCACATTTTTGGAATCACAGAAGGTCAATATCATATTGCATTAAATATTGGGGGGTGGATTACCAAACATCACAAACTATATCCTCCTTGAAAGTGTAGAGTTTGACCAATATGTTTTTTTTCATGGCCGGTACAGATAATTAAGAAATCAAGGAGGCCGATAGCCGATATTCAATTGCAGTAATTTTTTTACACCAACGTTTCAGCTTTCAGCTTCATCAGAACATAGAACATCTAACATTATTTTCTGTTTTAGCTAGGATTAGGCAACCAGTGACCTGATATGTTGAGGGGGGGGGGACGGGACATAATACCAGATACCACAAACAATGTCCTCACTGCAGTGTTTTGAAATGAAGCAATGTGCTTTGGTAATAAGGCATGTAAGTGAACAAAATGGGGGTAACAGGGAGACGAGGATTAGGATACCTCCAAGAATTGACCTCACCACCATGCTGTATGACCTCATTTCCTGTCTGGATAACGAGAGCCAAGGACACGCCCTCTGTCTGAGCAGAACATTGCTCAGTGATGTTGAGAATCAACTGTGATTAATCGCTAACACATGACCCTATCATGTGGTCTTGCAATATTGAGTTCTTTGTTGTCTTTTGGAACTCAATCAATCCTTAGTCAATTATTATTTAAAACTGCTTGAGCTTTGAGGGCTGGGGGGGAGTGATATCATCTTAGAGGCATTTGGCCACGCTCCCTTCCAGTTACTGATGGTTGAGAACAGAGATGCTCTTTAAGATGCCACAACATCATGAGACTTGTTGGTCACATTATCACGCAAGCATTTGTCATCAAGACTTGGATTACATTGCATAGATGGTCTATATCAGATTATACTGCAAAGCACTAATAGAAGACTTGTCTCTGAGACACACCTGCTACTCTGCAACCATCCTGTTGGCAGAATAGTGACACATAGCATGTTTAATACAGTTTACTTCACTTATGAATAATGCAGCTTCCTCTGATTGTGTTGAAGGCTTAATGCTGCTCACCTGTTGGAGAGTCATTGCCATCTACTGGCCATGCTTTGCCCTGAGCTACCTCAACACTTCGTTTCCTTGACTTGTCAATTTATCATCATTCACAGCAGAGGAAGAGTCCTCCCTTGCCTTTTTGCCTCTCAGCAATAAATACTAGAAGTCAGCAGTTTCAAATCGCTGTCTAGAGATCGTGCAAACCGTAGAGATTCCACGTCCCTATTTGACTGAAGATTTTTCCACAGTTGTCTCACCCAGAGCTTTTTGTTCCCCCATCATTTATTACCATTATCTCTGTGTGCAATTTCAAAGTACCGTAATGGTGCCTTTTTAATATTGAATCTACTTGACATAATCTGCGTACAATCCACGCTCTGAGAGAAACACTTCAAATATGGTGTCATGGAGGGTTTAGCCCCCAGAACCCCATATAATATTCTCCTTTACTTTACTGTGGTATGAGGTGCTGCAAGGCTATTTGAAGTGTATGAGGGGGGAAATGCAAGGTCAATCCAGCTTTAGATGTCTTCCATCTTCAGCACTATGCTTTGAGACTGGTTGCTTTGTGCGGGCTTGCTACAGTAATGTTTTAAGAGTTAATCTGAGGGCCTGAAGCTGTGTGCTCAGTGATGAATAGGGATTATACTGCTTCTTTAAATTCAACCGCTGACTCTGTGCAGCAGCGGCCCAGTCTGTTTCATGTGCTCGTGTTGTATCGGCCTGCTGATTTGCATTCTAAAGTCAATCAGCAGTACAAAGCTCTGGGTTACTCCTCACAGCAAACAGACTGGAGACTGATGAGCTATTTGACCAGGCCCACTATTAAGAAATAATTGTCTGAAGACTTGTCCCCTCAGGCCAAAGCCATTGTATTATTAATTAGTCTCAAATTAATTGCAATGCTTCGCTTGGGAGGCAATCAAAATGTTTTCCAATAAGCAGTTTTATTTTGTTTGTTGCGTATGGGTATGTGTGTTTGTGATTGGGTGTGCTCTCCTATTGATCTGCGGGGCCCAGAGGTGGAGGGCTTGGGGAGTGCGCTGCAGAATAACAATGACAGAGTGATAGAGAGGCAACATGGAGGCTGTCTTCTGGAGGGGAGCCAGGGGTGTCAGC
>OMKL01043924.1:0-11709 GCA_900302295.1 Parasudis fraserbrunneri
TGTTGCCAGGGACCAGAGTTTGGGGCTTTTAAAGTTTCAGAGTTTGACTTTTAAAAAATAAACAATTGGTATGCTCTCTATAAGCAGCATGATGTACAATCCTTATAGCTCTTTTTTGCAATGTGCATATCTTTTGTAGGTTGGTTTTATATGTATTTCCCCAAACTTCAACACAATATGACAGGTAGGGTAGAATGAGTGTGCAATACAAAGTGTATAGTGATTTCTGATTTAAGATGTATTTCGTTTTACCCAGAATTCCCAAGCTTCTCGCAATCTTTAGCACAGATATTTTATGTGTGGTTTCCAGCAGAGTTTGTGGTCTATTAAGACACCCAAAAACTTAATTTCATATACTCTATCGATTTTGACATTTTCAATTTCCATATGAAGTTCTGTATTTACTTTGCGATTTCCGAATAGCATGAATTTGGTTTTATTCAGATTTAATGATAGCTTGTTTGTATCAAACCAGCATTTTAATTTGTACAATTCCTTCTTTGCCACCTTTAAAAGCTGCTGAGATCATCCCCATAACATAAAATATTTGTGTCATCTGCAAAAACAACCAATTTAAATATTTCAGACACTTTACAGATATCATTAATGTATAATATGAACAATTTGGGTCCCAACACTGACCCCTGTGGGACACCACAGGTAATATTTAAGCATCTTGACTTGTACTGGCCTATTTGAACAAATTGCTGTCTATTACTAATATAGCTTTTAAGCCATTCAAATGCGACCCCTCTGACACCATACCTTTCCATCTTTTTAAAAGAATCTCATGATCTATTGTATCAATGCTTTTTTAAGGTCAATGAATATTCCCAGTGCGTATTTCTTTCTCTCTATACATGTAGTTATTTGTCTACTAGCTCCATTAATGCCATGGAAGTAGATCTAGCTGTTCTAAAACCATACTGACTATCCATTAATAGTTGATGTTTTTCAATGAAGTTGACCAGTCTTTCATCATATAGTTTTTCAAGTATTTTTGAGAACTGTGATAGTAAGGATACCGGTCTGTAATTGGTGAAGAGGTGTTTATCTCCGGCTTTAAATAGTGGAATAACTTTTGCAATTTTCATTTTTTCTGGAAATGTTCCCGTTTTGAATGACAGATTAAATATGTGAGTTAATGGATCCACAATTCCCTCAATTATATTCTTTACCAGGGTCATATCAATGTTGTCTCCATCTGTTGAGGTTTTGTTCATACATTTGTTTACCATATCAGTAATTTCTTTTTTTCCTATAGTTCCCAAATACATTGAGTCAGTGATTCTCTCTCCACAGTCCTCCTCAGTAAATCTCTTTCCAGTGCTGTTTATTTCTTTCGCTAGTTTAGGCCCCACATTAACAAAAAAGTTATTAAATCCATCCACCACCTCATTTATAAGGCTAATTTTCCTGTCATTATCTGTAAAATGTTCAGGGTATGTTAGATTGTTTTCTCGATTTCTGATGATGCTGTTTAATATGTTCCATATTCCTTTAACATTATTTTTATTCTTATCTAACATTTTAGTATAATAATCCTTCTTTGATATTCTCATAATACTAATTAGTTTGTTTTTATATTTCTTATATTTAGCCTCTGCCTCCTTTGTTTTATGCTTTATAAATAGCCTGTATAGAGTATTCTTCTTCTTGCATGCATTTTGTATGCCCTTGGACATCCACGGATTTTCTGAATATTTATTCTTATTGCTACATTGTTTTAGTGGGCAGTTTTTGTCATATAGAACTTTAAAAGTTTCTAGGAATGACCCATACGCTTTGTCAACATCTGATTCTTCATATATACTCTTCCAATTCCATTTTATCAACTCATTTCTAAACACAGATATAGATTCCTCTGTTCTTATTCTCTTGTATGTTATTTCCTTTAACTCCCTCTTCTTTCTATAATTACATTCATAAAATGAAAAGACAGGCAAGTGATCGCTAATATCATTAATTAATAATCCACTTATTGTATTACTTTCCATATTGTTTGTAAAGATGTTATCAATTAGGGAGGCACATTCGGCTGTTATTCTGCTAGGTTTTGTGATTGTTGGAAATAGGCTCATACTATACATTGTTTCAATGAATTCCTCTGTTTTCTTATGTTTGTTTGGATTCAGCAAGTCAATGTTAAAATCCCCACAGACATACTTAACCTTTTGCTCTGCAGTGGTAAACAACTTTTCCATATTGACCATGAATGTATCAATGTTGGCTCCCGGTTTTCTATACACACAGCTGACAATTAAATTTTTCATTCTTTCCATATTTATCTCAATAGTAATACATTCCATAATTTCCTCAATAACTACTGACATGCTATCAACAACCTTATATGAGAAACCTTTGTCTACAAACAGAGCCACCCCACCACCCTTTCCACTCCCTCTACTAATACAATGAAAATCATATCCCTGTAAAACAAAGTCTGAACCCCTCTCTGCATTGATCCATGTTTCTGAAACAGCTATGATGTTGAAAGGTTTTTTAAATTGTCCTAAATAATCCTTTATATTCTGAAAATTTGCATACAAGCTTCTACTGTTGAAGTGAATTATAGATATACCATGTTCATCTGTAAAAAACGAATTAACTTGTTGCTCTGTATAATAGCAGCAGTTGGTGTTGATATTATCCCAGAGATTATGATCTGGGTCTATGTCTTGTTCAAAATCCAGCATTCGTAATGTTGTTTAGTGCAATATAATAGTATAACATAATATAGCATATAGTAAACACATGATATGTAACATCAATAGTACATTACTATAATGTTATAATACATAGTATAACTGCATTATCTGAGAATACCCATGGACACGGGACATACTTCTAGTCTCTCTCAAACCTCTCCAGTTGGTCTATGCTCCTGATACAGAGCCCTTTAGCATTTTCTGCTACACCCTTTGGTTTGATGAAAACCTTGCAGCTGACAGTCCAAGTGGATTGTATCTTGTCCTGCTTTTTAAGAAACCTTGCTTGCCTGGCAATATCTGCATTTCTTTTGGTGAGATGCTCATTAATGTATACATTTGAGCCTTTGAGGTTCCTCCCCTGCCTGAGTAGATCAACTTTGTTCTTTCTGTTAGAGAAACGAACGATTATAGCGGGTATGGCAGGCTTGCCCTTCACATCCCTGGCTGGCAGTGTGTGACATGCCTCAATATTGACTTTGTCAATGACAATGTTTTTGCTTTGAAGGAATGCAGTTACCTGCTCCTCCGTTGTCTCCTCATGTCCGTTGACTAGCAGTGCATCTCAGCCTAACTTTCAATATAACATTTCCTTGGTCAGGACAGGCTAGAGATGCACCTCTCCAGGTAGAACTCTGAGCCCTTTCTGATGGAGCATCTTTCCGCAGAAACTGAAGCTGTATAAGAAGAGACGATTTCCTGATATTCTTAGTATTCTCCTGACGTTTCTTGCCAACCAATATGGCGCAGTGCCACCACAGCTCATTGGCCACGGTTGTCATTTAATGATAATCTCCCGCTAGTTGATTACAATCACCTGTTGCTTGCAGACCGAAATGTCTGTGATGGAACACTATGAATAGTGCTGCTCCTATACAAAGTTCCAGACCTATAGGTCAGTGAGTGTGGGGGAGTGGGGTCATGGGAGTGGGGTCATGACACTTACTCAGCACATAAAGGACCACGTCAGCTTTGAACTTTGACAACTGAGGAAAAACTACAATTGGAACTGGTTTTGGTCTGACAACAGCGATATAATTTACAAATATATTATGCTTACCATATAATCTTTATAATTAATGCTCTTTATCTTGTGAAATAATAATCGCTAATTCGCCCTTCAATAATTACTCTGATACAACAGGGGGAAAGGAAAATACTAATAAAGCAGAGGAAGACAGTAATTATCATGTTCACCATGCTGAGCGCACTGTACTCGCCCACAACGGAGCTTCACATGTAAGCATCTCTGTGGTTTTAGCCAAAACATTTTGTGAACCGCTCCTCAGTCTGGATGTGGGATTTCATGCATTAACAGCTTGCCTTTGTTGCATTGTGCATGTCACTGGGTGTAGGTGAGCATGTATGCACAGTACAGGATTGAATTGCTGAGAGGGGTATTTCTCTGTGTGAACTCAGGAGGCAGCAGATGTATAGGGATAAAGTTTTAATATGTGGGACACAAATCATTATCAGGCACACAAAGAAATAATTGGCCCACCTGTCTCCAATTAAGCATCTCATTTTACTGAGATCTGTCATGTGAACGAGAGTCAGTTACAGGAGAATGGGACTTGGGGCACCATTTTGGGCTTTCACATCAGCTGAAACATGGAAAAAATGACACTCTCAGCAACTGAACTCATCTGTACAGGAGGCTGACAAAAATAACAATGAAAATCAGAGGGGAGCACCAGAAGGTCAGTGGGTAAAATAAAAAATAATGGCAAGATTTCAGATGGAGCACAGTAGAGTAGCTGTGTGCACATCCAACCTGTTTTTAGGCCAGGTGCAGGATAAAAGTACATGTGAAGATTGAAGGAAATGGATATCCGCACACTGGATTACAGCTCCCAATACTTTATTGACTAAAAAGCAGCATTTCAACCCAACAAGGTCTTCATCAGGCAAATGACTCACATGACAGGTGTATATAAGGCAATAAGCCAATAACATCACACTGACATCACTGTCAGCCAATTAAGTAGGCTATACCACATTGGCCATTCAATAGTATAATAAAAATAGTGCAACTACATACAAACATTTAATAATCCATCATAGAAAAATATATATAGATACAATAGAAATCGACAATAGACAATAGAAAAAGGGAAAATCACAAAAATGGTTTTATATCAAATTCCTCATTTAGACCATTGGGGGACATGGTATTGAGGAAATAGAAAAGAAAGTTTCACATTGGAGAAGCCTTTTTTCAAGATCACCTCCCCTATAAGGTTTATCCACTTTTTCCACACCAACATATCTCAGTGCTCTGACATTATGACTGGCTTGTTTAAAATGAACAGCCACAGGATTCGTGCATTCGCAGAAACAACAGCTTTGCTAACGAAACGGATCCACCAGATCCAAAACGTTCAAATGGTAAATGTTAAATGGACTGCATTTATCTAGCGCTTTTATGCAAAGCGCTTTACAACTTATGCCTCACATTCACCCATTCACTCACACATTCACATATCGACAGCAGAGGTAACCATGCACGGTGCCAACCTGCTCATTGGGAGCAGTTAGGGGTTAAGTGTCTTGCTCAAGGACACTTCGACATGCTGCCAGGAGGAGCCGGAATCGAACTGGGAACCTTCAGATTACCAGACGACCACTCTACCTCCTGAGCCAATGAGTCATTCAACCTCTCCACAAACCTTTCTGTCCATCAAAACAGATACAAATCTGACGGAGACGGATGCATCAACAGCGCTGTTCAACAAACGGATCAGTGAAATATTTCCACTTGGAAAACAAGGTGTACCTCCTGTCTCTCATGTGGCACTGTGGGTGTGGAATGGTTCTCCAGTGACATCATTGATATTACATTATGCAGTATCATTTGAATTCAGCCAAACAGTTGTCAACAGTAAAAGTGCAGAGCCAATCAAATCACTGTTAGGCCTTCTATACAGTATATGAATACTGATGTCTGACGTGACCTGTCCTTCTCCAACTTAGGGGCTACATAGGAAAGATAAAAAGACAACCACAAACTACGCTGATCTAAATAGTATTTTGTATTCTATTACGTTAGTAACACATGTCCATGTTCTAAACAAGAATATCTAAATCTCATTGGACTTTAAAGTCACTGTTAATACAAAGTGGGTATGAGAAAAAAAAATCTGAATTGATCTCAATCATGGAAAAAGATACATAATCTTCTTCATCTTCAAACTCCTCCTCCTCCTCCTAATCCTGCTGTCCATTCTTTTAAACCATAGGCAATGTAATGTTGCAATGTTGCACAATGTCGCCACAAATGTTTATTAGATCTGTCTCTGCACCTCTAACGGGCCTGAATGCCATGAGAGGAGGGAGGGAGCTGCAATTAAAGAACATGCCGGGGAGAGCCTGCACAGGGGCCCTACCTCTCTTACAGTGTATAAAGACCCTTGTGTGCCATGGGTTACACTTATAGAGGCCAAACAAGCAAGCATTTTCACACTACCATGGTGGGAAAACACATGGGACTGGATTGAAATGGCAGGCTAATCTTCCTTATGAAATAGGATTGGGAGGTAAATGTACATAGCACATTAATACTGTAATACATCTAGGTGTCAGAAATGGCTCTGCTCATGGCCTGCACCTCATGGTTAAGTGTACATCATCGGGAGGAGATCTATAGAACGATGGAATATGTAGGCTATAAGGAGAACAGTAATGCAGAACCCTCGTATTAACTCAACAGTGTCAGCCAATAGAGATTAAAGCTAGTGTGCTTTTTTCAACACAGTACATCCAAAGCATTCCCACTGTTACAGTGCTATTGGAGGCAAATTCCAAA
Source organism: Parasudis fraserbrunneri (assembly GCA_900302295.1). Classification (NCBI taxonomy): domain Eukaryota; kingdom Metazoa; phylum Chordata; class Actinopteri; order Aulopiformes; family Chlorophthalmidae; genus Parasudis; species Parasudis fraserbrunneri. Next base: position 6,514 of record OMKL01043924.1, read on the forward strand.
AACTCCACCTGTTTTCGACCCAGAAGACAACACTGCTTCTTCCTCATTTGAGATTTAGTGGTAGTTGGAACACTGCATTTTCAGCATCCCTGCCACTTTGTGGAAAGAGTGACTGGGATCTGTAATCTCATTACAGAGTAAATCAGAGCCTCTAGGTGGTGGTATACACATGGGAACAGTCAATCGCCCCTACACATGTTGTAGAAGAAGATCATCTGACTCAAATGGCATCGGGCCATGACAAACAGGACAAACAAGTGTGCACTCTTTACATCTCTATGGCGTGGCCCTACCTCATACCAGGTTTATAATACTGCAACCAAAACTAGCTAATTTTAAAGTAGGGCTGTCAACCAAATCTAACTTTTACTTAAACATGAAAACAGTTACCATGTGCAGCTTTAAGATAGTCATGTGACAGACTGTGATTAATCTCCATTAATCGCACATTTAAAATATATAATCTATTTGTATTCATTCAGAAAATAACAAAGTACATGCATGATAAGCTGGTTAGAGCAAACATTCCTCTAACTAATCCATTTTGTGACTATACAAGCTTAGCTGATTGAGTTTGTTTTGACAGATTTTCCCTGTCTTCCCTCTGAGTGTAGTCTGATGAACACAGCCTGGTCTTCTTGCTCTGGCGTTAGCATCACTAGTAAAGACATGCTAGGCCCAGAGATGGTACTTGTTATGCTTCAGTGGAAAGACATTTAATCACTACACTATGTGCATATAGCTTCAGTTTTAACGCGACGATCTATTTGGAAGCTTTTTAAAATGGAATTTGCGGCTCAGCTTCCCAGGAGATGTTCCATCACTCACTGGTCCTTGTATTTGCATGCCAAGAAAATCAGCAAGGTGGACACACACTGCACACCTGCATGTTGCATCAGAATTTATGGGAGGAGGTTGGGTTCAAAAAGCATAATGGGATTATTTTATGTTGGTTTTTTTTCGATATGTTTCAGTTTTCAAATTAATTTAAAGCTTTAATATGTTAACTAAATCCACGAGGAACCAAATGGCAATCTCCCTAACCTTCGTTTCCGAGTTGCAGTCAGCACACAGACAGGGCTCTTACCAGTGTACTCTGGGTCCACATGAGGAGGGTAGAAGCGGAAGTTGATGAAGAAGGGGATAGGCACTCCAAACTTGAACCACTCCACCACGTAGGGGGGCTGCTGGCCGTCCAGGGGAGGGGACACGTCACATCCCAGGATCACGCTCTCTCCAGCACGCGCCGTCACAAACCGGGGCTCCTCTCTCACTCCGTGGGCACCTGGGAGGAGAGAGAGAAGGGATGGCTATTATCAAGTAATCTCAGTGCGTAGTAGTCTCCACAGTACTGTAGTCTGAGGTGTAAGAGAACAGGGTAGAGGCGTATTCCTTTGCACTGAATTCCTGCAGACCAAGCAGAAAAATCTAATTTCAGCTTCAGTACCCAATTTAAGGACGACAATCTGTTTGGAGATTGAGGGCCACCAATAAAGCTACTGTACAATGAACCAAAAGTCCATTTAGCTAATGACACATTAAATACCCCCAACCTCAGATGTGATGGCTGGATAATGCATGTTAGAACACTCTATGCATGTTATCCTCTTTCCTCAACCTTCTGCAGCACAGTCGCCTCTGTTGTCATCTGTTGCCTGCATCTGTTGGTAAATTTGTGTGTGGCTGTACTGTAAATGGGCTGCCAAGAGGCTCCATTGATCATAGCTGGCTACTGCTCTGACGAGCTTTACTATGAGCGCCACCAGGCCTGGCGTTTAGCCATGGATGTCCAGGCATGCCGCCGAACGTTGACCTATCAGATGACTGAAAGGTCGGCATACCTGCCTCAGCAGAACGCTCGCTCGGGGAATGGATTTTCTCCGGCTGCCTCCCCCGCTCTCATTGAGCCCGCTGGATTTTCCCCGTCAGAGCAAGCATGGCTACCCGCCCTCGCCCAGGGGGGAAATCGCTTCAAGGATCAAGAGACATGCTGACGTTTCACTCTAGAGAAACACCAGCTGAATAAATTAACACTTTCATTAACAGTATAATTTGCATTATCAGGGCTAATTCTATTTTTATTTTTTTTTCAGAGATTATAACTTCCATGTACAGTAAGACAGGGAGGTAATATAGGTTGTGCCTCAGGATAAAGGTAGCAGTGGCGTTAGACCACACTCTGTAATGGAGGTAATTTCTCTCTGCTCTGTGTTCTGCCATTATTATCACTGTTGTGTGAAATGAGAATTGTTACATGCACTGCTACCATTGTGCCTTCCCCAATGAACACATTGGAATTAAAACCCAAATATTTTTATCCTGTCTTTCCTTTGGTGAAATAAAGCTCTTTACCTCTGGGTGCCTCCCCTAAAGGCCATATGCATCAGTTAGTGATTGTGTTTACCAGTTTAATCTGCTTTATCCAGTGGTAGAGTTAATCCACTTTATTCGATTTAGCCTGCACAGCTTTTGGACTGAAACAGAGCAGATTTAATCAAATTACCCTTTTTGTAAAGTGGCGATGTGGTCTGCCAGTCACGGGCCTTGCTCCTGGAATCTGCTCTCTTGTGTCTCTCTGGTAAGAAGTGAAAAAAGCCATGGCTTATCCCTAATGACCAACCCAATGGAACACATGAGCACTGAACCACGCATGACCACTAAACAGCCCTTGAAGACTAATGCCTTCACTAAATAAACCAGCATGAGACTATGTTGCCCACAAAATATTTGACCTGGATATTTAAAGTTAATTTTAGGTCACACAATGTGAAAAAGCTCAGAGGGCAGCTAGCTACTGTATGTTGGGAAAGTATACACAATAGTCTAGCTATAGTCTTGTGTGTATGCCAAAACAGAAAGCAAGAAAACAGATTTGCGTGGGCTAATCACACTTTGAATCCTGTAAGTAATATTATCAAATGAAATTGGGAAGAATATAATGTTTAATCAAACACAAGGTAAGAATGGCAGAGCGAGAGAGAGGGGACTCATGACTGCTGCAGAGAAGAAGGCAAGATGCTTCCCTGCAGCCTGGAAGCACCATGACCTCTTAATGCAATTCTGAGGAAACCTGTCCCATTCTGCTGTGGGTGCAGCAAAATCACAAGAGTCTCCCATCAAACTCATAACCTCCTCCTCCTCTCAGTCCTGCTCAGTCAAGCTGCAAGTCAGTTAAAGCTTTACACCGTTGCACCCTCCCTGCCAGGCTAATTTCTAACACCTTTAAAACAGATTAGAATAACCTCAATCAACACCCCACCCTGGGTATATGCTAGGACTCTCCTTAAATATAGAACTTCCACTGGAGCAGACTGCATGAGTACATTAAGTCTATTTTCAGGAGACTAAATGTGTGCAGCTGAAACCAGCTGGTGATGGATAATAAAGCATGGTTCTGCAGAGCAGAATATGAGACTTTGAGTGGCTCTTTTGTTGTCGTGAGTTTTGTATTTCCTTGTTTTATGGTTATACCATATAAACATCTAGAGAGTAGGCTATCACCCACAAAGAAACATTGTTTGGTGTGAGTAAGTAGAGTCACTTGACATAGAGCAGAGGCTCAAACCGTGTGGCACAACAGCATGCTGAAACTCACTGTTTTCTCTGCAGACAGTTCAGGTTGCACAAGTTCACCAGTTCAGGTTTCGGCCTGACATTATTTTGGGATCCTGCTGCCATCAAGAGCAGTCCTGGGCAGAGGAATGACTATGAAATATCCAGATAATATACTGCATGGCTAATAACTCCCCAATCCCTTTATGAGAATGTCACAAGGGGACAATCAGCCCAGGCGCGGTCACTGCTTCTGCCATTTTCATTTCCTTAATGGAGACACAGTGACCTGCTAGGGTTTACAGGGGCCTTTTTCAAGGGAACATATTTACACTCTCAACAAGGCATAAACGCCAGCTGTGCAAATCATGATACATGCCTCCTTGATCTATCTCCACCCAGACTGAGATCTTCTGACATGCACTAGGTGTTGAAAGGGTCAATACATCCAAAAGACAATAGCCATTGACAATAGGCGCCAGCCCACTATTTCTTTGGTGGTGTAATACCACGTAAATAAATATAGCTTAACTAAGGTTGTAGATTGTTGTCTGAGCAACCAAGTACACTGAGGCATAAATCTGGTGAGCTTTGTCTGCATAAATCAGACATAAATCCAGGAGACCAATATGTTTGACGTATAAGCTGGACATAGATTTAATATAAAGATAAATGTGATTCCCTGCAGGGTAACATTCTATTTAGTAAATAACACTCTCTGCGCCTGTCAAGTAAATGATCTAAATCAGAGGCAGCTCATGGGGGGGGGTGTAATTCTTCACTATGGACATAGGTTACGGCAGGTTTACCAGCAATGCCATGGCTACTGAGTCATGGCAAGCAGCTTCCTTCTGTTACAGTTCACTTAGCCAATAAAAGACATCTGTTCTGAGTCAATCAACATCTGTCCAGAACAGCACACGAATCATCTGCCGCTGAACAGAGGGGGCAGTAAGGAGTTAAATCCATAGGAGATTGTAACTGACAGCTTTTTTCAAGAGGCAGCGCTGATAATGGCACTTCAATGAAAAGTACTCCACATCCTCATACAGTACTCATGGTAATGATCACAGATTAGTGTACACACTCTCCAGACAATTTTGGGCAATAATTATGCGGAACCAAGGCTGTGAAATATTTTGACGGGAATGAGGTCCAACAACGTACCATATGATATTGATATATAATATTGAACAAATATAAGACAACGTTTTGTTGCATCAACAGCGTTTGGGTTTTGTGGTGTTGGGTTGCCATTTTGACACCAGTGTATAGGATTCATACTGTAACACTAAATATCCAATGTTAATTGCTTACTGTACTGTATATTGGTGGTGGTGGTGATGGTGGTGGTGGGGGGTTGAATGGCTTTACTCCTGAGAAGGGTGTCATGAGAACGATGAGGAGGATATGAGCGCTGGATGATGGTGAACAGAACACAAAACATAGAGGCTGTAATAGAATATAGACTAGACGAGGAGTAAAGAGGGAACCTCAAGGACATGCAGCCACTGGGCTGGATGGGCCACTGACAGGGCGGTAATTGAATGCCAGCCTGCATGTGCTGAAGGTCACATCAGAGAACACCCTTGTGTTGTGTTGTGTTGTGTGTGTGTGTGTGTGTGTGTGTGTGTGTGTGTGTGT
>OMKL01043925.1:3555-14217 GCA_900302295.1 Parasudis fraserbrunneri
TGAAAGACAGTAATAATATAATAGTATAATTTCTTTCCCTGTAAGTTAGCATAGACTGTCTGGTGGTATCTCTAGATTCCTCAATATCCCAAGGTTCAGATGATGTCTGTATCTTCACTGTAGCACTAACATAGAGACCGCTAGAGCCTCCAAAAGACAATGATGTCAACAGTATTTACTTTTTTTCTTTTGGCCTGGCAGCTGGCACCCCCTAATGGATGGCGCCCTAGGCGACGGCCTATGCCTAGAACTGACCCTGCGAGTAAACAACAGAATATCGCCGTGCTTCCACCACTACCACTAGGCTAAGCTAACGCTAATGTTGCCCCCAACCCTTATCTTTTCTGAAATAAGGGCAAGTACAATCGTGCTGAAATAGTGTCAAACACAAGTTGACTAAGTAAAGATGCAAAAGGAAATAAAGCAATGAAATGATGATGAATTGATATCAAATGCAAGCAACTGATGGTACTCCAAGTCCCAGATGATTACAGAGTGAATAGCGTCCTAACGATTCCTAACCATGTTTAGCTCAAAACCCTGCCCCATAGCATGACAAACTGCTGTGGCCCCCCGATATCATACTGTGATTGGCTGAGATGCTCTCTGCGCGTATTATTGTGCTTTCTGTCTAATGTTGTTGATGTACCAGCCTGAATGTAAATTGAGTGCACGTGTAGCCTAATGAAAAGGTCTCTGAATATCTGGCTGATTTTCCAATATCTATTCATTATGGACAGACATCTTTAAAGCATGTGTGTGTGGAACAGTAGATGGTGGATGAGTTCATGTTCTACTTTCTGCAGTGCCTAACGGATACGAGAAACCTAGAGATTAGCTTGCCTGGAGCAGGTTATGGCTATAATGTGGTGATTTTTATTAGCTTTGGTCTGTTAAATAGTTTAATACAGTTTACAGTTTAGTCATTTAGCAAACGCTTTTATCCAAAGCGACTTACAAGTGTGAGTGTGTAATATGTGAAATGCACTTGAGAATATAGGCCTTTCTGTTATGACACATTCAGCCATGGAGTATTGAGCCAGTGCCTGTCAGATTCACATGTACATTAATGTTACGATAATATTGGGAGATTCTATGAGTTTGGCATGTAGCCTAAATCCCATACCCCTTTTACAAATGCTGGGGAAAGCTCATACCAACAATGGGAAACCAGAATATGATGGCTGGGATATAGCCATGTCTAGATACTGACGTTACCTTATTAATTTACTTTTGGGTGTGTCTGTGTGACTTATGTTTCTGCAGGCAGTGCTCGCTATATTCTGTTTTCTCATGCTATATGGACCTGTTGGTTATATCTGAAAATGCATGCAAACATCTTATCCCATCAAACACCTTGCACACATTTTGCAAAGTTTTGAACCCCCAAACAAAAAGTTCAAACTGCGCCTATGGATGGTGGATGAGTTTATGTGCCACTTTCTACTTTCTGCAGTGCCTGGCGGATAAGAGAAACTTATAGATTGGCTTACCTGGAGCAGACTCAATAAGTCATTGCAGTCTCATTCATTCATGATTCATGAAATGCTCTTATGCACACATTTGATCCACACACCAAATGTAATCTAAAGTTGGGATTAATTTAAAATGATCTTAGAGTCAGTGTTTTTCTTTTTTCTAATAGTAATACTTAATTTCTCAAATGAAAATACTCTGTCACATCCTTTCACTTGTCTCCAGGGGTGACAACACTAGCGGAGTGGTCATCTCTGCGTACAGCCCCCTCCCCCTGGGCAGAGCTAGAGTTTGAGAATATCATCCTTACCGTGCCGTCAGATGTTGTTCGGGATCTGGATCGCCCTGATGAAGTTGCTGCCTTTTGGGATGACATCATGAGGGGCATCGCTGACCTGGCAGTTATTCCCCGGAAGTTTCCCCGCAAGGAACGCTTTGTTGTCGATGTACAAATCTCTGCTGGTGAGTCCTTTTTACTGTTTGCACCTCTCTATACGGCCTCTTTTTTGTTATGTATCATTCCATTCTCATTGCCACGTGCCTCCTCTACCCAATCATGATGGACTCCCCATCAGCAGCTGAACTAGTCAACCCTGAGGTGGCACTCATATAACACAGACTCTCCCTCCATCTCACTCCATCCAGGTTGGATGCATTCAGGCTACCCCATCATGATGCACACGCCCTCAGCTGAGGAGCTTGTCAACCTTGACATGGCCCGACGTTCTGGCCTCTGGGGCCAAATCCATGAGCTCGGACACAACCAACAGAGAGGCTGCTGGGAGTTCCCATCACACACCACAGAGTGCACATGCAACCTGTGGTCTGTGTATGTGCACGAAGAGGTGCTGGGGATCAACAGAGCACAGGTGGAGTAAAGGGAAAGTAATCTGTTTCAACTGAAAACAGTCCAATACCATCTGGAATACATTTAATAGCCTCTAATTTAGTGTAATACCACGTGAAATCCATAGTTCACTTCCTGGGGTTTTTGAATAATTTTCTACTTCTGTTTCCAATAGACCTACATGGCTTTTAAGTGTATATAGCCATTTTTTACATGCTTGCAAATCTTTTTTTCCAGCATTGCGGCATTACAATCTCAGTCAATGGGGCATTGGACAAAGAGCACCAAAATACATCAATCTGGTCTCCAAATAATTCCACAACAACGTCCATTTGCACTAAGTTGGCCAAGGTGGTTTTAAAGTGTTGTTTTCAATAAAGTGTTGTTATCTAGAACCTACCCATCCACTTTTACGTATCACTGTACCACAACCAGTCCTTCAGGGCCATTCCCCATGTAAGCTGGTCATATGAAATGCTGGCCTTAGGCATATGTATGTATAATCTCAGACAACAAAGTGAGAATTACAGGCTGCTTTGTGATTATTTGGAAGGCAGATTCATGCATTTTGGTACTTTTGTCTGCAGATTGACCACCTTGTAATGCTGCAATGCTGAAAAACAAAAGTATCTAAAAAATGTCTTTATGTACTTTGAAACCATGTTGATAGATCAGAAACATACCCTAAAAGTAGAAATGTATCATCATAGCACAGAAAGTGAACTGCCACTTTAAAGGGATATTTCACTTTAGTAGAACTTGTAAATTTTCAACAGTCTTACCTCTATGTAAGTGCATCTACAAGTAAGCAAGCGACTACTGCTGTCCACTGTCAACACCACCATTCCTCCCAGGTGTCAGGCTCCTGATTCACTTCCATTCATTTTGGGGACATAGTCTAAATATCATACTTCTGAATTATAAACAAACTGTTGTGCTGCAAATTTCAATAAAACAGACAATTCTGAGTCAAAGGTATGTATTTGTTTTGGCATTTGATGTGTCTTTACAGATTTATTACCCTTGAAAAATAAAAGCAGATCCGGTCAATTTGTTGTAGGTTTGAGTGTGCTGTGTATATTTGCCTTGCACAGAATGTTTGGGGAGTGGTTACCCATGGTTACGTGCTTCCTTGATGGAAGAAAGATTCTAAACATTCTGTAAAAAGTTGACAGCTGGTCGAACTACACCTCAAGTGAGAAATAATTACTTTACTGATAATTAAAAAATGGCAACATTAGCACACAAAAAAACAAAATATATTACACAAAATAATAATACTGTATACCGTAGTTTGTTTATACTTCAGAAGGATGATATGTAGACATGGTCCTCAAAATGAATGGAAGTGAATGAAGAGCCTGACACCTGGGAGGAATGGTGGTGTTGACAGCAGACAACAGGGACAGCAGTGGTCACTAGCTTACTTGAAGATGACTTTAGATAGAGGTAAGACTGCTCACATCTGACAAGTTCTACTAAAGTGAAATATCCCTTTAAGATTATTTTGTATATTTTGGCCCATAAAACTTCAAGAAACCTTGTGTATCACATATTTTCATATCAAATTTTGAATAAAGGCTTTTAGCCTATGTAATTCAGGACAGCATCACTTTCATCTCATTCAGTCTTGATCCGTGAATGTTGTCAATGTCTTGACATGGTGAAAATGATGTGTGCAACGCAGGCACATGGGCAGATGACGCTGGAGGAGAGGAAGAAACGAGCAGAGGATTATGTGAAGGGCGGCAGGAACCTCAGCAGCTGGAGCATGTGGGTGGCCCTGGAGACCTACATGCAGGTGAGCAAAAGTTGTCCTACATTCTGAAGAGGAAGAAAAAGTAGGCTTATTTCTATGGTTAAAGGGACAGTTCTGATTTTTGGAATCCTGATTATGTTGATTGGTAGAGTCCTCTCTCAGTCCATGCTGTGCCTCGTATTAGCTCTGGCTAGTTGGCCACAAACTAATGCAAAGTCAATGGGGTCAAGCTCCTGTCTGTACAAGCTGACTGAAGCTAACTGAAATCTACTTTGTGTGCATTGTGCAGTAAATTTCAATGAGCTTCAATCAGCTTGTACAGACAGGAGCTTGACCCCGTTGACTTTGCATGAGTTTGTGGCTTGGAACAGCATGGATTGTGCTGGGAAAGGACTCTACCAATCGACTACATCATGGTTAAGTAGGAAATAGGGCTAGGGTTCCAAGAATCAGAACTACCCCTTCAAGTTAAAGAACCACTGTATAATAAGGGCCTTCTTGTCGATTCTCTGTGCAAACCCAAGCAAGCTGGTGACTAGCAGTGCCCTGGTCAAACAGGCTTCAATCTCAACTTGGTAGCCAAAGCCATAGTGTGCCGAAAGGGAATCCCCTCAACGGTCAGATATGGTAAAATAGACGTTGACACCACAGAGACTTTATACAATTAAACACTAAATGGACACATGGAAATTAACAGCAAAGATGGTCCACAGCACAGTTCAGTCTCTTTACAGAGAGTTGGGCTTCTTCTGTAAGGCCTGCCTCCTGCAGGCTGCCATCCTGGTGTTAACGTCCTCCACTCAACCCAACCGACCAGAGCAAGAAGAGAAAGGAGGCTTAGATAACATTAGGCCCGCCCACCAAAAACCTTAGTCAATATAGCCCAACAACTATAACAGGACTGGAGAATGACATTACTTTAGATTAGTGGATTGTTAGTAGTAGCAGTGGCACAAGTAGTAGTAGTAGTAGTAGTAGTAGTAGTAGTAGTAGTAGTGGTAGTGGTAGTAGTGGTTTTGATAGTGGTGGTGGTGGTAAATTAACATTTGCTACAATGTCCTTGCGATAATGCAATGGGTTTATTATATAGATTTGTAATCTTCGTCTAGTTCACAACAATAAATTAGTTAACAATACCTTTTTAAAGTATTTCTTGCATCCACCATGCCCCCCACTCCCTCTCTCTTTCCCCACCCCCACAGCTCCAGGACCAGTTTGGCTGGGAGGCCTTTAAGAAGGTGTTTGCTGCCTACCACAACATGACAAACGTCCCCAACGACAACAAAGGCAAGATGAACCTGTATGCCGAGACCTTCTCCCAGGCAGTAGAGAAGAACCTGTCTGGCTTCTTCAAGGCCTGGGGCTGGCCTATAGAGCCAGCTACTGAGGAGAAACTCTCCAGCCTGCCTGCCTGGCATGACCACCCCATGGTCCAGTATGGATGAAGGAAGAGAGAAAATGAGAGAAATAGTGATATACAGTATATACAATAGAAACAACACTTTGGGGCTTTTAGTAAATTGATAGCTGGTTCCCAGGGGACCAAGTGGGACAGGGTTTTTGGTGATGGGGAATCTGTAATTATTAATTTTACAACAGCTTTTAACACAATTAATGAATATGTATAACCACTAATTGTGTGTGAGCTATATACATGCCAGATAGGATAACTGCATGTTCGCATTCATATTACATTTTATTATAGACTATAATAAATGTGGGCATTAAATGTGGGACAGATAAAATCTTACAAGGAAATCACAGCTGGTAAGGTGCCATTTGGTGAAGGTAGTGCAGACCGCAGTAGGAAAATAAAACGTTATAATTCAAATTAGATTGTGAAATTTCCCATTCACAACACATGATTCGATGATATAAACACATGTATAAGGCTCCAGGTTCAAAGTACAATTTTAGTGTAAATCTCTTGGTTATTCCGTTTTCTGTTCAGGCATACATGATTAGATTGTTTACAAATCACAAAAAAAAAAAATTTTTAATCACAAACAATATTGTGCATTATGAGTTTGCATTGAAAAAAAAATGCTTGAATAAACTATCATAAGATGGAACAATATTTCTGTTGTATAAATAATATAGGAAATATTTTGAAGCAACAGCAATAAATTATAAGTCACTTTCCTCCCCAATCACCACTTTTTATTCACTCAGTTGTGTTGTGTGTTTACACCAAAGAATTTTGCAATTGGTTTACAAAAGTTGAGAGGCTTCAGCCTCAATCCTGTTGGATGGCAACTTGAAACTGAATATACAGTATACCTATTACCATCTTATCATGCTGACATTAGTATGAAGTCTCTTTTCTGATGGTCATATGACCCTCCTGCTTTAACCCGGACTTCTTACATGGCTTCGTTGAATACTTGATTCTGATTGGTCAATGAACACATTTATTTGCATTGCTATGGAAATGGTTGTAGTTCTGCTGGACTATCAATATTTTGAGTAAAATGATTAAGGTCTTTGGTAGGTAATGTAAACTTTCGTGTCAGGGTCTTGAAGCAATCTGTTGAGGTTTATTTTGCAAAATAAAAAAATACATTGTCCCTTACTTGACCACATGAAATGGCATTGTGAACATTTTGCTTCCACCCAAAAGCAGGACATTTGGGCTGGACTTAACAGCAGGAGGAATTAGATTTTAATGTTAACCAAGAATCACAACATAATGGAGAGTGACAGTGATGTCATCCCTCATTCCATTGTTGAGGGCCAATAGGAATGTTGTCATCCCTCATTTCATTGTTGAGGGCCACTAGGAATGTTGTCATCCCTCATTCCATTGTTGAGGGCCAATAGGAATAATATTCCCTGATGGTATCAGGGAAGTGTGCTTGTTTTAAAATTGTTGATAATAGGAGTGTCATTTTTATGTATTCCACAAAGAGCAGGATGTATCAGCAACATTTTGTTATTTTCCAGGAATCGAGAGGAATGGGATTGTTATATGTGAATACTATATATATATATATATATATATATTTATTTATTTATTTATTTTTGATCAATTTCTTTTTCATGTATTGGTACATTTGGTACCTGTACAGTAAGTCCAGGGACACAACATAACAAGATTAACAAGGCCGTTTTCACTTCATGTCGTCTTTTAAAGGGCAATGATGCGCAAATTAAATTTTGATGCTATTCCATGCGCAAACCTGCTATGCCTTGCAATTGTTGTGGAACAGCTCCCCTACTGGCTGGTTAGTGAACTGCTGGAGAAACTCCCCCAGCTCATCCAAAGAGCGCTTCTCTACCCAGTTATCCTCTGTGTTCCTGGCTGTGGCGGCACCGCTCTGAATGGGCCTGCCGTTGTTGTCCACGCAGCAGTAGGCGTGCCACAGGTAGTCTGGGATGTTGACTCGCTTCACGTTGTTCTTGACAATCCAGTTGTCGGCGGATGGAACTGCACCGACCAGAACGTAGGCCTTGGAGCACTTTTCCCGGAACAGGTCGGTGAGCTGGGATTCTTGGATCCTCCAGGCGTTCTGGTTCAGCTTGGGGTTCTGGGGGACCACGTTGGTCAGGGTGAAGGTGGCGTTACGGCCAGGGACTGAGAGACAGGGAAAGAGGCAGAGGAGGATTACAGAGATAGGTAAGTTAGTAAAGACAGTTTACTACAGTTTAGGGATCGATCTGAGTTGGTTTGTTTAAGGAGGAGAAGTACAGTAAAGGGGGTGTGGGAGAGACGAGAGAGGGGAACTATTGAGAGAGAGTATGTGGGAGACGGTGATACATTTGACTCCCTCTAACTACCTGCATGGTGTCCATTGGGATTGAGGTGTCCACGGTCAAAGCCAGAGTGCTTGTAGTCCTCGTCAAGAGCCTGTCTCTCACCCAGGTAGACCCCAGGGTTGTCTTTCCCTAGCCAGTAGCCATCCTTCATCTCTGCTGGCCACGACAACTCCACCAGCTGTGGGACAAATGAACACAACAATCGTGCTTGTCTGCAAGCACTCAGCACTGTACATCCTGCATTCCAATTCTGAATGACATCATTGCAGAAGGCTGATATGCTTCAAGCACATGGTTCTATTCTCTAATACACAGAGGGAAACTACAATAAGTAGTTTGAAATAACATTTAAAAAAAGCTATATTTCCACTTTGGTAAACAATTATCTCATTCATTTCCCAATATTTCAAATACTGGTGATTGCATTCTCAGTTATTGCTTTCTTATATTTTACATTTATATTTATAATGTATATATTATCTAAGACAAGGTCTTAAGACAGCTATCAGTTTCACTAGTTTTTCAGTGTTTTACAGTCATGCCAGCAATTATTTAGTAAAAGCAGATCTTATTTTGGAATAGAACTCTTCAGCTCACCTATATCCGCTAAACTGGTCTCCACACACACTGATGGTGATAGCTGTGGCATTGCTAATACAGAAATTCAAACATTTGGACCACAAAAATGTATACATACATACACACACTGCAGTGGTGGAAGAAGTAAAAAAAAAAAAAAATAAATAAATAAATAAAGCAGTTACTTACGTAAAAGTAAAAATTCCCATATTACTGTACATGTAAATTTCTGGTAAAAATTATACTCAAGTAAATGTATTAAAGTACTTTGTATACATGTGTATGTAGTGGAATGAAATCATTAAGTCCCCATGTATGGAAATACTCCAGTAAAATACTATTAAATCTTGGTTTTCGTCAAAAAAGATAAAAGAGACAGAAATCTAAGTTTACAATTTGCTTATCAGCAATCAATGTAACAACATACTTCCTCCATTAGAGACCGGGGAAAAAGTGAGCCCCGTCCCTTAATTGAACTTAAGCAGCCTATACAATAAACCATGGTACTAGCAAACAGCATCAGTGATTACACAACAAGTTCAAATACCTTGTTGAATTTAAAGGCCCAATCCTCAATCCAAACATAAACAAATCCCACCACTGAAAACCAAAACGGAGTCTTGGAAACTCATTCTCAAATTGAATGACTATGCTCTTCATACAAGGATTGATGGTACACAACAGCTACATCAGAAAATGTATGTAATCTTATAGCTGTAATATTGCTGAATATTTAACTGTCTTTTGAGTTATACAGTGGGTTACTTCAAGGACATATGTACAGTTCATATTGGTGGATATTGGTGGTCAATGAAATTCTGGATTGGGGCTGGTAAGTACAGTAAAAGTACTTGAGTATTAAGTTACTTTGCGCTCCTGACACACAGTACTGACCTGAGGCTCAACGAACCAGCGTTTCTCCCTGCCCCCGCCTTGGCTGGCCTGGAAGCGGTATGCAGAGTAGACAGCGATGCGGCGGTTGGTGTCGTACAGTGTGGCAAAGTGGTACCTGATGGTGCACACAGGCAGGCATGGTAGTGTAGTTAGGAGGATCTCTGTCAGGCATTATACAGCAACCATCTCAAATTCAAAATGAGGATGTGGTTTGGAAAACCAGGAAGTGCTCCCGAGAACTACATTGACTCCCAAGTTACATGACTTTTTTGAGAATTGAATTCAAAAATTCAACTTGGATCTGGAGGTAAGCCTGTCCCATGATGTTTATGGCCTCACTGCAAAGAAAGACCATTCATTTAATAATTGCCACAAACAGTATTACTTGGAGTTTTTATCCTAAACAAGCTGTTTAACTGAACAAAGTAGTGCTGGTTTCTGACAATATGTACAGGCCCCAGACACATTTAAACAATACAGTGTTTATCATTATTATAATCAGTAATGGACCCTGTAAGAGTGACACAATCCATTGAAAACAATACAAGAAATTCAATAGGCAGGGAACAAAACCATTAGAACAGGCACAGGATAAAAAGCCTTTATTTAAGTGGCTTATGCATGTTGTGGAGGATGCAGCATGGATGCCTTCTTCATCAGGGCACAGGCTCACCTTACATATTTAACGTTTTTTTTTTGTCACATACAAAGTCATACTTGTATATCCTGAAAGTATGTTTTTAGTATAAAAAGTGTGTTAAAATTACATTTACACCCATATGTACCCATATGAGAGTATACTTACAATGTATATTTGGTACTGAAGTGCTTTCATGTACTAACTCAAAGCACATGTTTAGTATGATAGTCATTAATATGCTGCAAGTGTAATCAACGTACAAAAAGAGATATTTAAGTTGGACTTTAGGAAACTTATCAAAAGTGTACTATTTTGGTAAGCAAAAGTAACCAAACTACATCAAAAGTATAATTTCAATATATTTAAGCACATCTTAAGTACAACTTTTAACATACTAAGTACAACTTAAGTGTTTTCAATTCAACACAACTTAAGTATACATTCAGAATATATAACGAGAATAAAAAGTATACTTTTAGAAAACATAGTTAGCTATACTTTTTATACTTTTTTTTTTAATTGGGTGGAGACCAGAATTCATTCTCTCTCTCTCTCTCTCTCCCTCTGTCTTTCTGATTTCAAGTGACAAAAATTCTGAAAAGAAGTTGCGTGTACTAGTGGCTCAGATGAATGCTATGTGTTCACAGCATCAGGGATTCAAGTCTGGCTCCTGACCTGTATTACAGTACATACACACACACACACACGCAC
>OMKL01043931.1:0-10491 GCA_900302295.1 Parasudis fraserbrunneri
TTTAGTAAAAGGCAAACTTGTATTCAAACTAATCATAAACGTATTACTTTAACTAACAGTTACATCTTGATAGCAGTCCATTCTGACATAATCCCAGACTTGGCTGTAAATTCAATGGGTTATGCATCACAAGATAGAGGGGTTCAGAAGCATATCAACAGTCAGAGGGAGACGAACTAAAAATCCAATTTGCGCCTGTATGTAATTAGTAAAGCACTCCAGCGAAACACAATTACTGCAGACTTGCATGTTGGTTGTCCTTGCAACAAGAAACTTGACAAATGTTTGAATAACAAAGAATAAATAAACAGTGCAGGCTCTGTTACACAACTGTCTCTGACAAGTACAAGTTTGAAATGAGCGAAACAAAGGTGGCGGCGCACAGTCCTTGCATGAGTCGATCCACCAATCGCTTGTTGGGGCGGCAACAGTTTTCTCCACCAGAGGCTGACCTCTTTGGCCTCACCCAGACAGTGATGTCAGAGTCATGTCATGGTCAGCGAGTGGGGCCAGAGTATGCAGCAGGGTGCGCATTTCAAACACTAGATGGCAGCACAAGGACACTTTTCTGCCTGTATTCTCTGCTGTGATTTTGTCCCAGAAATTTTCAAACAATGACCACGATTAATGAGTTTCACCATATAGAAAGCATATAAACATGTTTACAGCTCAAAAAACATGATCCAGTGTGTACTGACTCTTTAATATGCCATGGAGTGCATAAAATAATGCAAAGCTGTTTAAAGTTAACCTTGTGTTTTCTGACTATGAAACGATGCTTTCTGAGACTGATTATTCAAGTGAGGTTTGAAGGGAATTGATCCAGATCATATGCCAATATTTTGTCACTCAACAGAAAAAAAAAAAAAAAAAAACGTATTGTGACTGAGTACAATGAAGGAATCAACATACACAGTACCTGCTAGAGGGTTGTATGCGTAGAATCTCATTCCGAAGTATCTTAGACATGGTATCAACTCTGTCTCAACCTGTCGTGTGGTGGCATTGTACATTCCCTGTGAAGGATTACAGATTAAGTTGACGCTGTTGGGAATGGTTCAAAGCTGAAAAGTAAGATACGGTTAGTGATTCAACTATTCATTTCATCGTTACTAAAATTACATGTGATAAAATATTTTATTTAAAGGGATAGTTCAGATTTTTGGAGCCCTAGCCCTATCTCTTACCATATTGACCTGAATGTAAGACAACCCTGATTATAAGACGACCCCCACCTTTTTCCAAGACTCTTTTAGAAAAAGATTTTTTGAAATCTTGTTTAACAAAGAAAATAAGTACAGTATATCCTATCTGACCAGAATGTACCAGTAACACTAACACATTGAATAAAACAAGGTAGGTATGTATTATATTTACATTCTTTTAAATGAAATCATGTTTCGGTAAGATTTTTTTTATTTATTTTTTTAAGTTTGAGTTATTTAAATAAAATGAAAATGTTATTCAACTGTAGCTGCCTATTTCTAACATAATTTATATCTCAAAGTGAAAAACAGAACCATAGGTTATACTTCAATTAGACTTCCTCATTGATCACCATGATCTTAAAATTGGAATTAAAACTCCTCAGTCCTGACCTTGCTTAACTTGGTCTACTTTCAACCTTCTCAAACCTACAGTATGATTAGCTCGAGGATCATTCGACATTAACATCACTGTCTTTTGAAGGCTGTAGTGAGCTAAGTTTTGAAGCTAGCTCGAAGCCTGTGATGTCATATGAATCTTTGAGATTGCAAGGAATCCATTGATACCAAACATGTCACACTAGCTTAAGGGGCTAATTATAGCGCTAAGGTCAAACTTTCTTTACCGCGACACCTCTGATCTCTGGAGTGCAAACATAAGACGACCCCACGTTTTCAGGTGTAATTTGCGGCAAAAAACACTGTCTTGTATTCGGGACAATACGGTCCTTGATGATTACCAATTACTTATCAATGATGAGTCCTTTCTCAGCACAATCCATGCTGTTCCTCATACTAGCTCCGGTTAGCTGAACTGAAGCTCACTGAAATCTACTTTGTGTGCACTGTGTCACTGTGGACTGAAGTGAGCCTCAGTCAACCTTGCCTTACCTCTTGTCAACACAACAAAAGACAAACTTGATCCATACCAGTTTGCCTATAAGCAGGGTTGTAGTACAGAAGATGCTGTTGCCACGCTGGTTCACATGATTTTCAAACACTTAAGACAAACCCAACACCTAAGAGCCCTCTTTCTAGATTTTTCGTCAGCTTTTAACACAATAGCAGACATTCTGGTGTCAAAAATGGTTCGGTGAGAACTGAATCCCTATCTGATTCACTGGTATGCTTCTTTTCTCACTAACAGAGTCCAGATTGTAAAGGTGAACAAAACCCTTTCATCTGCCATCATGACCAATGTTGGGGCCCCTCAGGGTTGTGTGAGTTCAGCCATGCTTTTCACTTTCTATAAAGACAATAGCCATACAGATACACCAAATCAATACATTCTAAAGTATTCTGATGATACAGCTCTAATATCGCTGTTAAGTAACTCGTAACCAACATGTATGTAACAACAAAAAGGCTGAGTGGAGTGATAGAAACGCTTTCGAGATTAACACAAAGAGCGGAGATTGTATTTGGATCACCACCTGACTTTCAAATAGTTCCTATTGTTACTACTACACTACTCTAAAATCAAAACTGCTCCACCAAATTAAAATCTGCTCAAAGATTTTAGGCCAGCCCCTTGAGAAGCTCTTTGAATCAGCCAACCTCAATAACTTATGAAGGTTGGCCGACAACAACGTCTCTGATCCCTACCATGTCCTGAACAGTGAATACAAACTGTTACCATCAAACCGGAGATACAGGGTTCCACAATTTAATAGGGTTAGACTGAGGCATTCTTTTGTGCACCAGTCAATTCTAAATTTAAATATGGAGGTTAATCCCAGATCAAATGCAGATTGAAGGGCCTTGAATATCATCTTCTTCAATTGTAATGTTATTTTAAATGTATGCATCTTTGTCTCGTCTCAATTTCTTTTCTTAGTTTTTTTTGCAAATGGAGCTGCTGAGATGCAAGAAAAATGTCAGACTTGTCTGACGATAAAGTATTATCATATCGTATCATATTGTACAAAAAGTCCCTAATGACTTTGCATTGGTTCGTGGCTAACTAGCCAGTGCTGGTATGAGTAACACCATGGATTGTGCTGAGAAAGGACCAAGTACCGATCAACATAATCATTGGCAAGTCGGAAATGGGGCTAGGGTTAAAAAAATCGGAACTATCCCTTTAATATTATATGAATTTGTTGTAATAGCTTCAGCATTCCATCGTACTGTAGGCAACATGGTGATTGTGCATCATTACCTGATAGACAGTTGGGGCAATCCAGTTGTTGTGTCTGCAGATGGACACAATCTCAGCCACTTCCCATGATATGTAGTTTGATAAGCCAAGCTCCTTGAATTTACCCTGCGAGTAACATGTTAAGAAAATCAAATTAAACCACATTAACACAAGCAACACATTAGGCGATATGCTTTTAAGTACCATCAGCATAATGTTTTTTGGGGAACTGGGGTCGTATGGTGGGAATAGGTCCACAGTGCTGTAGCTAGACCTCATTTTGTGTGTGTGTTGGGGGTGGATGGGGTGTAACATCAAAGTGTTTTGAGTCTTGACTGCTATGGTTAAGTGTCCCCAGTCTCTGTACCTCTTTATGCAGTTCGTTACAGGCTCGCAGTGTGTCCTGGATGGGGTTCTGGTGGTCAGGGGCGTGCAGGTAGAAAAGGTCCACACAGTCAGTCCGCAGTCTCTTCAGGGAGGTTTCCAGCTGGGAGCGCACACTCTCTGGTTTCAATGTCTTACCGTCCCAGGGGTTGGCCTTGGTGGCTATGCTCACTGCAGGGCAGAGAGTTAACACGATGGAGATGATTTGAGACGGACACACTAGTAAGGGTTGCTCCATTGAAAAGTTGCTGCATGTTTGCTTGTGGGTGGAGACTGAGATGTTACATTAAAGCTCTGTGTCAGTTCGAGCACAGAGATCCAGCACACATTACACCACGTGGTTCCAGGCAGTGCTTCTCCCATTCATCTTTCACATGACCCTCTGGGTCTGCTGGTAAATGACAGTTTAATGTATGGAACCACTTGGAACAAGCCTTTATGAAATCTCCATCTATGCTAACACTTCCTGCGTGGAACAAGAGCGTGGGCGGCACCTCTTTGCTCGTCGTAAATGACTTGCACCATTTCTCTGTTTGCACTTCGGTATTCCAAGAGAACATGCATTCCAGTCTGACATTATTTGCCACTGGAAAGACTTAGGGAGGTTTGATTAACAATGGAGTGAAATGGATGGATTACAACACTGTTATTTAAGTCATAGGGACTTAACCTCTATAATTTATCATGTTGAATTATTGCCCTGCCCTAGTGTTACTGCAAAAAAGCAGACTATCTGCACAGCAGGTGTTTTTGGTGCATAGTCACACAGCACACTATGTAGGTGAGAGATATAGGCTACACAGTGCACTATGTAGGTGAGAGATATAGGCTACACAGTGCACTATGTAGGTGAGAGATATAGGCTACACAGTACACTATGTAGGTGAGAGATATAGGCTACACAGTACACTATGTAGATGAGAGATATAGGCTACACAGTGCACTATGTAGGTGACAGATATAGGCTACACAGTGCACTATGTAGATGAGAGATATAGGCTACACAGTGCACTATGTAGGTGAGAGATATAGGCTACACAGCACACTATGTAGGTGAGAGATATAGGCTACACAGCACACTATGTAGGTGAGAGATATAGGCTGCACAGTGCACTATGTAGGAGAGAGATATAGGCTACCTGATATCTGGAAGTCTCATGCCTCCTATGATGGTCTCTGACTGTCCATCCAAGTACATAATAAATAATATAAATATAATATAAATGCTGTGTCCACATGATTGTGACCCCACTCCATGAGTGATCTGACCGTCTCCAAGCTTGTGTCCGTGTTAGCAAACCCATTTGTTCCTATTAAGGTAACTTTTAGTTTGAACCTGGTGAAATATCAAAAGTTCGAACTGTAATGATGTGATCAAATTCAAAATTGGAGCACTGCAGATAACGCTTGCCACACTAACAATTTAGTAATCTGCCGGAGTCCAGTCTGTAAAAGCCCTGAAATAAAGATACATGCTGAAATCTACTTTGGGTGCACTGTGGAGTAGGTTTCAGCATGTATCTTTACTTCAGGGTTGTACAGACCGGAGCGTGGCCCCACAGACTTTGTATTCGCCTTGTGGCCAACTAACCTGAGCTGCAGGTATCCAGTATGAAGAATGGCATGGGTTGTGTTGAGACAGGACTATACAGATTGACATCATTATTGGTCATTCGGAGAAAGGGCTAGGGTTCCAAAATGTTGAATTTATTCATTAATATTTGGTCTGCCCATAAACCTCTTAAAGGACCATAGTACCAGTCGAGTTTTGACCTCTCGACATTTGCAGAGATTTCCCGTCTTCAACAAATTTTGTGTACATAAGTGTATGCAGTGTATACTTTAGTAGATCTCAGCCTACATTTTTAAACGTCATTCACTGACATTCATGTTGAAACGGTGTGGAAAAACACTACGAGACTTACCAGTTGCTAGGTATAGGTAATTCACCCTTTTGGAAGTCACTGAGCCATTTATTTGATCTAAAATTACTGTATTAGTCTTATACAAGCCATTCAAATTCGCGCATTTAATTTTCATACGCCTGGAAAAATAGTTCCTTACAAGTTCTGCATTTCAAACTGACAGCTTCATTGTATGAATCAAGACATAAGTGTTTATCATTCTGATACTGAACAGATTGTCAGTTATGGTAACGAGCCCGATCAACAGCTGTGAGCCTCCACAGCAACAACTAATGTCTTTTGTGACAATTGCTTTTAGAGCTTGGCTTCTTAAAAGGGCAAGTTCAGAATTGTGGACATCTATTGATGATGTTGTCGATTGGTAGAGTCCAATCTTAGCACAATTAATTCTGTGCCTCATACTGGAGACCCAGTTAGCCTACAGTTAGCCGCAACGCTAAAAGTAAAGGCCCAATTTTCTGTCTAAAAACGATGGCATACACACTCAAATTCACCCCAATAAACAGTTTTAGCCTTTCGTTTGTTTTGGGTGCTCTGTGAGGTATTTTCCTGCAGACAGGAAAGTGGCCCCATTACTTCACATTCGTTTTGTGGCCAACCAGCAGTAGCTGTTTGTGCTGAGAAACCGTGACTTCACTGATGTACTCTACAGCCAAAACAATGACGGAAGCGGCCACTTTAAACTCCCATGACGACGATGCGCCTGTCAAGTAAGGCTGGCCGATATGGCCAAAATATCATATCACAATGTTTTTCTTAGTTTTGACAGTGTAACGGTATTTGATGGCATTTCGCTTTCCAGTACAAATTACAATGTAATATGACATACATATTTATGTCATTATCTTATACAGTTATCATGGTGATATTTCATTCAAAATGGCCTATTTTCTTTTACTTATTTAAATACTGCTGCAAGGAACGATTTTGTGATGAACTGGAAAATATGGAGACTTCCATGAGACCAAAGTGCACGTACATCCCACAAGTGAATGTGGATGAATGTCCCTGGAATCTCCCTGAAGTAGAATTTTCTAGTTATGGGCAACCTTGTCAAATTTGGAGTCAGAAGTGGGATGATTAACCCTTAGTCATTATGGGGTCCAATTAATTTTAACCGGCTACTGCAACCAATTTGTTTGTTGCATGGGGTGTTAGACTATGCAATTCAGATGCAACTCAGTTGTGTGTACACAAGTTGCATGTGTAACGTCGGCCGACCACCAAATTTCCCCCAAAGTGATGGGATTTGCAACTGCAACTAAATTGGATGAACAGTTGTATGTGTACTGCCAGCCTATATGCATTTAAACACTTATCATTTGTTTTTTGTACAAGTGCAAGAGAAGCTGATGCATCATTAACCAGTGCTGAGGAAAGTCCAGCATGATGGGGGGCCAGGAAGCTGCCAGTGCGTGGAAAGGCCCTGCAGAGAGGGGGTGGTTGCCCTGGTCCTCCTGAGGAGGACACTGACCACAATTCTAGTGCCCAGGGTAGAGCAAACTTGGGGAGTTTGGAGACTGACTATATCCCAGTGTGAGGGGCCATTATGCTGGGAGGAGAGAACTAGGAGGCCCTGTGTGAAAGGGAGGGCTGTGTTCTGAGGTAGCTTATAAACCCAACCTATAGCATGCTCAACCGCATAGTATGAGGTTGGGAGAAAATGCCATAGGCCAGAAAAGAAATGCTCACCAAACACTAAATGTAAAGACTTTGTTGGCTTTGTCATTACAATGCCAAGTTGCAATATTCAAATGTTCATTTGTAAAGGGCAATGTTTACAATCCCAGCACTGTTTGCATATTGCTTTTCCTCAAACAGAGCTATGACATCTTGCCATGCCAAAATGAAGTGACCTGGCAGGTAACTTTAATTAGGGAAACCCATAGGAACCCCTAATCTTGGCATGGCAGGTCACATGCAGTCATGTCACAGCTTACGTAGCCCTGTTTGAAGAAAAGCCGCAAACAGTGCTGGGATTATAAACATTGCCCTAAAATGATCGCGTGAATATTGCAACTTGGTATTTTAACGACAAAGCCAACAAATAATTTTGAAGTATTTACACTGCACGTCTGGCGAGGAACTTGGCACCATAGGCGTGGTCAAGGTATTGTAAAAACAAAGCCAACAGAGTAATTCTGAAGTCACGCCCGTTTGGTGAGCATTTACCGTACTTTCTGGCCAATTGTATTTTCTCCCAACCTCATACTATGCGCTTGAACATAGTATAGGTTGAACATACCAGCTAGTTCTGAGGCAGAATGGGAAGCTGCAAGGTGTCATATACATGGACATTATGCTAGACTGGTAAACTGGTGTTCATACTATAAATCATTAGCTTGCTAAATCTAGACAAAAAAAGGAATACACACAATATCGAATCTATCAAATTGCCTAGATAATCGTGAATCGATTCGAAATCGAATCATGACCCCACAAATCGTAATCAAATTGTTTGATTTGTACCCCTAGTTTTGATAACCTCCTAGTTTGACAGTCTCTCAAACTGCTTGATACTGGATTGGGGGGAATAAATTACACTGCATTTTTACTGTATATTTGTTGGGCAAGTTTGTATTCCATTCTTATAATAGTCTGCATGTCTGTAATAGATCAGTATTCATTTCTCAAAGTGTGTGATTGTCCTGTTTCTTAGTCAGTCAATTGGTGCAGGTGTTTCTAATTCGAATAGTTGATCAGCAAAGCCTATATTAAAGGCCAGGTGTGTCAAAGGAGAATGCCTTGCTGCACTTTTTGTCGAAGCGTTCTTCTCAGTGCGTTTGACTTTACTAAAGGCATAAGAGCTCAAGGAATGACCAGCGTTGACACAGTTTGTTTGACTGCAGAATCAGCTGTGTGCCCTCATGTAGCTTGACCAGAGCAGACCACCCCCACCTCTACAACTCAAGGGGAGGCCATCATTCCCCTTTGCAGATTTCCATCTGAACAAAGTGGATGATACACCGCATTTAATTTATTGTGTAGAACAATACGATTAACATCAAATGACGTCAGCCAACATTCAACTCCCTTTTCAATGACGTTGCATGGCTTGGAAGTGATGAAAACGCGTCGAACTAATGTAAAACCCCGTTTGCATGTTGCAGCAACAGTACATTGCAGAGATGAGAGTTGTGTACCTGTTTTAGGCAGGTTCATGCCCCCTATGATGGTCTCTGACTGTCCATCCGTGTACATGAAAGCTGTGTCCACCTCATTGTGCCCCCTCTCCAGGAATGCTTTAACCATCTCCAAGCTCTTGTCTGCGTCAGCTCGACCCCCGAATGCCATCGTTCCTAACAAGGAAATCGGCCGTTTCCCTAGAGAAGACATGTTTCGACGAGCCACAAACACCGGTAAATGTGTGAATACTTCTTTTGCAAAGTAGCTTTGACGGAGTGTGTACAGGCCTACTCTCGCTGCACACTGCATTATAAAACATCCGCGTGTCAGCTTTCCAGAAGGGCAAAGGGCGAAATTGGGGAGCGTGGTAAAGTTACGTAGTTTAAATTGGACGCAGATGTTTATGCTATGTGCAAGGAAAAAACAGGCGGTTTATGCAGTGCATGGCTCGTTTGGTTCCAATAATGTTTACCTAATGCCAAGGTTTCGAGGTTATCTGTCAATATTTACTCAAGTCTCTTCGTTGCGTAAACTAAGGGGCACTTGCCACATTCCCTAATTTAGTTCTCATTTCGTCCACATGGTGTCAGCAAACTACAATGAATGACACAACGGGTTCCACTCGTACAAACCCAAGCTTGTAGTCCGAGTCGAGGATGATAACAGTAAATTATAGATTGCAGTTGTGTGACAGTGACTTTCCTCTTGGTCTTTCATTACACAACTAAACATCATTAATGCATCTGTCCTCTCATCGTTAGGCTCACATGCATGTGAGGCTACATGGGTCTCTGTGCGCCCCTCTAGATGTCAGCAATGTCCGGTGTTTACTTGTTGCTGGTGAGCTATATAGGCTATTATAATAAGATAAAGTAAATATGATTTGAAAAATCCAGATACATTAACAACAACAATAAACTTTATTTGTACAGGAGCTTTTCTAAAACATGTTTACAGCCTAAAGCCATTAGTAAGGTGAATCCATTAGGCTACATAAACGCAAAATACATTACATTAAACAATTAGTAGGCTAAATATACGATCATGAATCATTGCAAATTGCAGTAGACTATGTCAATGCAGCTTGAAGTTAAGCAAAAATCTTCTAATTTTGGTTACTGAACAGATTTTGCGTCAGTTTAAGGGCACTTCAACAGCTGTCAAGTCTATTGGTAGCCGAAAATATAACCCTAGTATGAGAACAGTCAGCTTCTGTGGCACTTGCTTTAGCACAGATGGCTTTGACCCATGAAAACCTTGGGTCATTAGAATGCATGCAATGAAAGCTTTGTTAGGCGCGCAGCGGTAACTCAGTCCTGAGCGAATGACCCTCTGACCGCAGCATCAGCTGTGTGCCCTCGAGAGAGAGAGGGAGACCTGCAGCTTGACCAGAGCAGACCACCCCACTTCCGCCGTAACTACTGTATCATATGGCTCCCTTTTTCCTAGATGGACAGCATATTAACTAAAGTGGATGTGACACTGCATTGTATGTGCTGCCAGGGACAATTTCTTCAATGAACATGAAGTCAACTCTTATCGAAAGTTTTCACTAATATACCTGATGTCATTATTCTACGATTTTTTAAGATCTTGCTTCTTATACAGCAAGATCTTGCTTCTCCATCGTAATTGAGAAGGTCTGAAATACTTTAGCCCACTTTTTAATTAATAATTAATCTAGGAAAATAATGGGGGGGGGGGGAAATTA
>OMKL01043933.1:0-10741 GCA_900302295.1 Parasudis fraserbrunneri
ACATCACTTTCATTCAAAAAAGCTAAGAAAAAAAGCAGAGTTTACAAAGTGCTTCACAGAAAACAAAATAAGGAATAATGGTAAGACACTTTAGTTACAATTAGTGAAGATACTTAATGTTATGGCACTGTGCTGTGTGAATTTGATTGTTAAAATTGAGGCCATATTTAATCCTACAATTTCACATGTGAGCTAGAATTTTGAGAACTGAACATTCTAATGATGATGTAACAATGGTTACTACTGGCAATTGAAAGCTATGGAGTTCTATAATTCCATTATAGAATTCAGATAGAACATTCCGAAATACGAACACCTGAAAGGGTTAAGGCCATATCCAAGAATGGGTTGTACTCACAGTTGGTCGATGTTAAAGTCTCATTCATTGGCTGGTTTACTATGACGCATGACACGCTGGTGTCCTTTGAGATGTTGACAGCCAGACGGCTTGTGACGTTGTATAGTGGAGAGTTTGGGAGTGGGACTTTGAGGGTTCTGACTGAGCTTTCAGGGGGCTCATTGGTTTCGTTGATGAGCCAGTGAACAACAGGCTCTGGGAAGCCTCCACTAGACTGACAAGTGAAGAAAGTCTCCTCACCCCCCACTGGGTCCTCTCTCTGGAGGAGTGGATAGCTGAAACCAGCTGAGAACAAAATTATTATCATAATCATATTACTACTACTACTGCAATTACTACTACTACTGGTACTACTACTACTACTACTGATAATAACAGCAACAATAACAATAATAATAACCATCATAACCATAATAGATCATCGTTATAATCTTAATAATAATTGCCTAATCTTAGTTACAATCACCCAGATTCGTTTCTATGCATTTGTCACTGACCTGCTATCTTGAGGCACACTGTGCATAGTGGAGAGCTTTCTTTCTCCCCCAGAATAGTAAGAAATAGACTGTAATTGGTTTGGGGCTCTTTAGAGTCAACTGTGGTCAGCTCCAGAGAGAAATCCCCTGTCTGTGGAGCATCTGTGGAGACTCCGGTACTGTTTGTGTTGGATAGAGTCCATAGGTGTGTGTGTCCAGCCTCTTCCCACTCTGACCTGAGCACCACTTCATTGTCCCGCCTCCATTCAATGGAAAAGTTCCGAGGGTCCAGTTGAAATCCATAATAAAGGCAGGGCAGTGCGACTGGTTGACCAATAATGCCAAGGACACACTCCTCCTCTGCACATGGAGAGAAAAGGAACAGAAGTTACAGTAAGCTGTGGTTGGTCTAATTCGGACAACTAACTGATATTCTCCAACACAGTCCATCATCTGTTTTACTATAAAAAGCTGTAAGATAAAAGCGGAAAAAATCTTACCCGAACAAGTGCTGTAGGTGAGAAAGCTGAGCAGCAGTCCCATGCGCCACAAAGCAGGCATTGCCCACAGTGGGCACGTTTGCCCACACAGGATATTAAGACAGTCCGTAGAAATAGTAGTCCTTAATCTAGAAATACAAGTAAATCCCATCATTATGTGTCCATTTTTGATAGGCCTAACATAGCCTACCTCCCTATCTCAAGCATAATTTCTACATGAAACTACACGACAATGCATTTCTGTTGCTCTTAGTCATAGGCACGTCCTATGATGACACCAAAATACCAAACGAATTCACCGTCAGTAAGTCAAGTTCTGACTTGTTATAGTTACCTGATCTCTCCTGGTGCGGCCTACCTGGCCCAACCCCTCACTGAGCTCAACCAATTGCATGACAAGCAATGGAGAACATCTAAAGAACTAGGCTATAGCATATGCACAGAGTAGCTTTAAGGGGAACATGACCCATTTTAATAATTTGCATATGGTCTTCCTGTACCCCAGGACTGTTCAGTCAGTATTTGTGAAGACGCACCACTCTTTCCTAACGCTAGAAATCACAGAGAATCAGAGAGAGAACCCTCCAATCTGTGATGTAACTAGGGTGTAAAATTGGGGGCTGCTCCATAGACAATGAATGGGGCTCTGACTTTGTGAGGCCATAAAATGTTTGTGAGCTCTTGGTTCAGACCCTCTAGCAATGCTAGAATATAAACCTAATTTGGGTGTAAGAGCTCACACAGACATTTTATGGCCTCATAGATTTTACATCCCAGTTACATCACCGATTGTCCGATTGTCTCTCTCTGATTTCAAGCTTTAGAAGAGAGTGGTGCATGTTCACAAACACTGACTGAATTGTCCTGGAGTGCAGCTTAAAATGGATGGCATTCCCCTTTAAGTAGATCCATTGTAGGCTTTGAAGTTGGTCTGACCAGTTTGGCACCTTTTCACAAAGCAGTAATAATTTTACTGCAGGTGCCGGTATCCACTTACACTGTATTAACCTTGCTAGTCCCTGGCTGTATAGGTGGGAACCAGCAAGTGTGGACCGAAATAATTGAATTGAATTGAATTGGATGGATCCAATAAAACCACACGTTATTTATTTTATTTTTAGTACACCACCTTATTTCTAAATGATTTACATAATCTGCAATCTCCTTGATTCTACAAATTTATCAAATACGAGGATACGTTTTCAATATAATTTTCTCTATCATACACTCTAAATTGTCAATTTATAGCTCTCTGCTCTGCACAGACTTCTTATGTTCAGTGCATGTCCACCAGGGGTCGGGCTCTAATTTCGAGACCTGCGTGACAACGGAAGAGACGAAGACCCACAACGAAGTCACCGGTGGCATGCTTGGTTTTTTGTTTTTTTGTGACAACATCAACAAACCTTGATCGACTCCGCCAGTTGTGTGTGTGTAATTTCTTGTATGGCTACATGCGCTTTGAATTGAAACTATGTTATTTTTGTCAGAACTGTTAATTTCGTTATGTTAATGTAAACATGGCGAACGTTTTGATAACTTTACCCTGTTGCCAACTATGAGAGGCAGTATGTTAACTCGTTATCTGTCAAAGAGAATGTATTTATTATGGATGTCACACCACCAGCATATCTGCTGCACACAGAGCTTGCAGAAGTCAACAGCAACAACCAGCACATGGTACAAGACATCTTACCATAGGGGTTTAATTTCACAGCATGGACTGCAGTGTATTTCCCCCTTGCAATCCAGAGCCTTCACACTCTCAACATGCAAGCTGAAGAGTAAAGATGACTTAAGCGGACATTACAATGGGCTTAGAGAAGAGGGCGAGGAAGATGGAGAAGAAGATTTAATTGGTGACAGTGAGGTAGATGAGTTGTTCCAACAACAGCAGGCTACCACAAGAATCGGGGATGGAGAGCACAGGATCTTCATAGTTCATCCTGATGTGAAATGGGGAAGCAGGAAGCAGTATCTGACAACAGGTGATCAAAGCAAAATGCAGTCATGAGTATGAATTGTACTAAAGATTTTTTTAAATCGGTCTGTCTTGTAGATTCCCT
The DNA here is from genome assembly GCA_900302295.1 of Parasudis fraserbrunneri. NCBI lineage: Eukaryota > Metazoa > Chordata > Actinopteri > Aulopiformes > Chlorophthalmidae > Parasudis > Parasudis fraserbrunneri. The sequence goes on from OMKL01043933.1 coordinate 3,401, forward strand.
CATATAGTTTAATCCAATTAAACGGTGATGTTTTCCCTGCAGCTGAGCTGATGATGGCTGAGGCCGTGGGGCTGGTGAACACCTTGCAGAACTGGAGTGTGGTGGACAAGGTCATCCTCTCCACCAAGACACCGGAGAAGAAGAGGATATTCGGCAAGGGGAACTTCCAGTCTCTCACAGGTCTACTTCCCTCTTTAAACATCATAACTAGGGACGCATGGATACCGATACTGGTATCAGATATTGATACGATAACTGAAATGGGGTATCAGAATCAGTGAATTTCCCCCACATTAAAATGTGATACCAAGAGCCATGTGTAACATATCAGAAATCAGTGCAAAATGATGAGATTTTCTGCATTTATGCCACATAAAAGCATGTTAGATCTCTCTAATGGAGAAATATTTATTATAATTGATGTCCAATAATCCCAAATGAATGGTATAAGTTTGCATTGCTCATTCAGCAAAAGTAATGGGTTGTATTGGTCCTCAGTCTTCAGTATCTACTATCTACAGTGATATGAGTGCATGCCTGATAATGACCATCAAGCTCTTGTATGAGTCAACAAGTAAAGTGGCATAGCCTAAAGTGAATCCTGTTTGTATTTTGTCAGAGAGGATCAAGCAAACACCAGGGATCACTGCTGTGTTTGTCAACGTTGAGCGTCTGTCCCCTCTGTCTGAGGTGAGCTTTTCTCAGTCACCTACTGTTTATGAGGAATAAAAAAAAAATTAAAAAAAGGAATTAGCCAGCATTTCCCATACAAAGATTTATTTGTGGCGACCCACTACAGTATCAGATAGACCCACCACAAATAGATTTCCAAAACCTGACACAATCACATATCAATGGTGCTTCGTGTGAGGTATGTACAGTGTTTTCCACTGTTGACTATGTGTATCTAACGCACCCTGGCCAGCCAGCACCATGAATGACCTAAGAACCAGTGGCCTACACACTTAAATAATAGTTTCCCTTCTTTCCAGAGGGAGTTTGAGGAAGCTTGGGGGGTTAAGGTTTTTGACAGGTACTCTGTGGTCCTCCACATCTTCCGCTGCAATGCCAGAACTAAAGAGGCCAAGTTGCAGATCTCTCTCGCTGAGATCCCTTTGCTAAGGTAACTTTGCTCGAAATGTTGATAATTTCCTTTTTTCTGTTTCACGCATAGCTGTTCATACCACCCATACTGTAAGTGAATGTGTGACTAAGTTTGAATGTGTGATTTAACTGTGTCTCATTGATACTGTGTCTCATTGAACTCTCATTGAACAAGAGTGCACTGTGTATTTCCTGGCAGATCACGTCTGAAAAATGAAATGGCAAATTTGGACCAGCAGGGTGGAGGATCGAGATACATCGGGGGTTCAGGTGATTGTCTGTATAACTAAACAGGCGTTGCTATTGTGCACGTGGGCACCTACAGTATATGACATGTGCTATCGATCTGCCCGGCTGATGGCTCCAGCTTGAGATACATATGTGGACTCAAACCCTCTCCTCCGTCCTCAGGTGAGACACTGGCAGAGGTACAGCAGAGACTGTTGAAGGAGAGGGAGATGAAGATTCGCTCTGCTCTCGAGCGGCTGCGGAAAAAGAGGCACCTACTTCGCTCCCAGCGTAAACACAAAGACTTCCCCATCATAGCTGTTATGGGCTATACCAACTGTGGTAAGAGACTTGACAGCAAATTACTTGACAGTCATCATCTATCAGCTATCATCATCTATCATCTAGATATGCTCTCTGCATGCCATGCTGGCTTAATGTCTCAATTTTCAGTATCACATCATGTGAGGTTGTGGTTGCTAAGGCCGTCACAGGCATGCATGGATTTACCCTGAGAGCATCTTGAAAGTAGAGCCTATACCACCAAATACAACTGTGTAACCAGCTGTTACTATAAATGGTTTAATTATTATGATGAGAGTGTTCCTGACTGAATTGTGATTAAATACACTTATATTATTTTCCATCATCTCTCCAGGAAAGACCACTCTCATTAAAGCACTGACAGGAGATGCTGGTCTCCAGCCCAGAGACCAACTTTTCGCCACACTGGACATCACTGTCCATGCCGGTCAGCTACCCAGTCGCATGACTGTACTCTATGTGGACACCATCGGCTTTCTGTCCCAGCTGCCCCACCAACTCATTGAGTCCTTCTCTGCCACACTGGAGGATGTTGCACACTCTGTATGTACTGATCTGCTATGAACACGCTTCTTGTTAGTCACAATTTTATAATACAGATGCACAGAACCTTAGATGGGCAATTTGATGAGAGATCCCCCCCAGCCAGAACGCCAGACGTGCAATAGGTGTCGAAGTGGGCAACAATTTAGAAAATCTGCTAAGTGGCCCTTTAAGTGAACTACTGTATGTCTTCAACTGATGTTAATCTATTCCTGACCCACAGGACCTGATAGTCCATGTCAGAGACATCAGTCATCCCGAGACTGTGAATCAGAAGGTGAATGTGCTAAATGTCTTGAAGAACCTGCAGATCACGGACAGGCTGATGAACTCAATGATAGAAGTCCACAATAAGGTTGACTTAGTCGACAAGTAAGAACAAACATTATATTCTTATTGGCTTTTTACTCACTAACCTCAAGTGTAAGACAAATTTCATTGAAATGAGTCGGTGCTCTGTGGTTTTTGTGGAAAAGTTGAATGCTTAAGGATTTTCTGTTGTCCTCAGTTACCGCACTTCAGAGCCCAACGTCCTGCCCATATCTGCCTTGAAAGAGCAGGGCCTGGATGAGTTGAAGAAAGTTGTCGAAGAGACCATTATAAAATCTACAGGGAAACAAATTCTAAACATCAAAGTTGACCTCAGCACCTCCCAGTTAAGGTGAGTCTAATATGCATGTGCGCTATGCAAGTTTTTTTCTTTTAATCATATTCTGTGTCCTATAAAGGGATCCTGCTCAGAATACAAAGCACTGCAAAGTATTTTTGGATGCCAGGATCTACTGTTAGAGTCTTCTGGAGTTGTCGTGGGCCCGCTTCAACATCTGTGATGGGAGGTGCTCGCTTTATGACTTCAATTACATAGCCCACACTCTGCACTGCCCACCTATACCCTTTTACATCTAAACTAGGTTCCTATGTACACAATATGTACTACTAACCCTTGTCCATGGCACAAGAGATAATTACATCATATCCTGTGTGTTTCTAAATGTGTATGCGTGTTTGTGTGTGTGTGTTTTGAATGCTTCATTTATCAACAGCTGGCTGTACAAGGAGGCCACAGTTCAGGGCGTGGATGTGGTTGCAGATGAAGGCTCGGCTGTTGTCAAGGTCATCATTGGTGCAGCTGCTTATGGACGCTACAAGAAACTGTTCCCAGGTAGATAGTGACATGCTAGGTAGATGGGGTCTCATCTCTACTGTGTGTCAGAATATCTGCTGTATGGTACTCATGCTATTTGACCAAAGGGATTTGAAACTGTACAGAACCTCTTTATTTTTTCATACAGTATTAGTCAGCTCAAGTTCATATCCCTTTTGTGAGTTTTGGTTTGTGAACAGAAAACATGATGAAACATAAAGTTACATGTGTATTTTAAAGTGCTCTTGTAAACAATCATGATAACATGTATTTTATATACATTCTTGTTAAAAATCATTGACCTTTACTGTGTATATTATATTTGTATATTGCAGATTGCAGCTGTATTGCATAAAATACACTGGAAATATGTACAGCATATTGTATTATGCATCCTGAAGCTCAGCAACACAGGTCACTTCAGTCAGGAACACTCTTATCAGTGATTAAACCATTTACAGCAACAAATGGTTTGATAGTTGCATTTGGAGGTATAGACTCTGCTCTCAAGATGCTCTCAGTGCAAATCCATGCAAGCCTGCAACAGATTTGGCTAAGAGTGCAAATTAAAATACCCCCCATGGGGACATCCAGAGCAGAGCCTTAGCAACCACCTCAGATGATGTGATACTGACAATTGAGACATTAAGCCAGCATAGCATGTAGAGAGCATACGCAGATGATTAAATAGATTTATGCAGGTGGAGGGAGTTTTTTACGGACGCCATTGTGCAACAATGCAGCATGGCGTGCAGGCAGCGGCAGAGTGCAGTCATGCACTGAATAGTGAGAGGCAGAACAGCTTAAGTGGACCACCCATACTGACAGAGTTTAGCCGTATGATTATAATTGGTGCGCATTCTGATCAGAATGATTGGCACATTTGACTTACGTGTCCTGCATGAACTAACGCTAAAGCTACATTTATTTGTGGTAAAACACTGTTACTCATTGTAAAAGTTATAAAAGCTCATCACAGCAGAGACAAAATACAGCACCCAGTTTCAATTACTTCATATTTCTTTGAGTGAAAAAAATTGACTATAGAAAATGGAATACACTTAAATACACCGTAATATAGAAAAAGAATGTGCAAAACGTTTGTACTGGCCATTTTGAAATGGCTTCCATAAGGCATAGAATTCACATTACTGCAGCTAACAATGCTCTCATTATATCTGATTAGTGGTCTTCTTCCGTAGCAGTTTTTTATTCAAGGCAATAACCAGAGGACAGAATGGACACGGCCCCACAAAGTCTCCTGCGATGATGTTGAGGCTGCCGGAATGTGCCCCAGGTATCTGCTTCTCCAGCCATTCTCTCAGACGCTCCCAGTTGCTCATAGTCAGAGTCCTAAGGGACTGGTTAGGGTGACTGGCAACATAAGACCTTTCAGCTGTCAGGTTCAGGCCGGAGACGAAAAAACCCTCTGTATAAAACAACATGGATAAGTTAACATTATGTTCATGATAACATTTTTGGTATCCTTGCTATCAAGGAGTCAAAGTCTTTTCATTTGTCACATAAACATTAGGCAAGTACAATGGCAGTGAAATGTTTCTTCTGCTAGACAGACTGTGCAAGCATAAATAAAAGAAAGACATGAAGTGATCAATATAAAGATGAAGGATATAAAAGTATATAAGTTTAAGTAAAAACTCTCAATACAAAACCAGATAAGCCTCAGTAGTGGACACTAGGCTAAAAACTATTTAAAGTTCGTAGGATGTGCAAAGTAACCATTGAAGTGATTGTGCTTCAATAAACTGACAAAGCTCGGTTGCCTCACTTGTGGACAGTATTTAGTCTGTAGGATGTGGAAATACATACCACAGAGAAATTATACCATTTCTCATTTTGCTGGGGACCCCATAGAATCTCCTTAAGGATCCCAGGGTGTCCCTGAACCACATGTTTGGGACCACTGCTGTAACTGCATCTCACCTGGACGCCCTAGTTCTTTTTGCCAGTCCAGGTAATCGATCACTCCCTGCGCTGTGGGCTGGTTGGCCCACCAATAAGGGATGGCTGGCCATAGCTCCTGATGTCTGGCAGCACTCTGACTATCATAAGACAGTAGTACCTGGTGACCAGATGCCCACAGACTCCGCAAGGTCAGGACCGATTCCTACATGGACAGGCAGATGGTGTTCAGTAATATACAGTAATTTAGCTACACTTCCCTGGGTTGTGCAGCTAAACCTGAAAGCAACAGATAGCAGGCGAGACAGACTTCACTGATGACAGAGCAGGACAAAACTGACCTTGTGTGGACAGAGTTTTGAGCGAAATAGTTTCTTCAATGAGAGAATGAATGTTTCATGAAGTTTATCACTCAGTCCCTCAAAGTGACTGCAGGCAAGAATAACAAACTCCTTTGGGTGATATTCCAACCATGTGGCAATAGACACCAGTGTTTCCTGTAAAGGTGAGTAACATTTACCAGAAAATAGTCAAGAATCCTGACATTAGATTAATTAGATTAATTATGTAAATAACCCCAAATTGAAGCATATTATTAAAATAAAACAAAAATATTCTACTCACCACAACTGTCAAATGTGTGTAAATGACATGAGTAAAATACAGGTAGTTGGATGGGTCATAAGGTTTGTGTGCAATGCGGAGATCAAAAAAACGAATTCCCATTGAAAGCTGCTCCACAATACTTTTATCCTGAATGGAGATAAACAATAGTAATTATATTATATATCTAACTCACATACACCATGACCATAGCCTATTCCAAAATATCTGGCTCGCCACAAGTATGAAAACGTCTTTAACAACAGGTTAGGTTACTGCACCAGTCACGACTGTCATAATGCAAATAATTTCAGAAGCTGCCAAACTACTTTGTACATCTCCTGCGCCGTTCGCATTTTACTCACGCGCCCTCGCCGTACCTGTGTAGTGGCCCATCTAAAAATCGCAGGTCTCGTGAAGCAGTAGAATAATCCATCCAAGAGTCTGAAAGTGTCCGACTCAGACCTGACCAAGGGGGAGTTTATATCCAGACAGTAGCTCATGGCATCATGGCTCCCTAATATGAATAAGTTGTGTTTACTTATAGCCTTCAGAAGTCATGGCATTAAGTTAATTGATAATGTTTATGTTTTGGTCAAATTACACTTTTCATTAGAAAGATGTAGACAGCCAGACAAAGTACAGTCGCTATGGTAATCTGGTATTACAAAACGAGTCATGTTAACGAAAAATTACCAGGTATGGCGAGATTTGATATGGGAATGTCCCACAACTCCTCAGGTAAATGTGACATCCATTCTTCTAAATGTTGGGTATTGTAATCCATTTGGGACAGATCGTTCTTCAGACAGTCTGGAATCCGGTGGCGCACGAAAAAACAACTAGCCCACTATCCTTTTAGGTTAGTCAGCATGAATGACAGTAGCCTACTTATGCTCTGCCTAATGCTTTTTATCCCAAGCCATCATCAGCGAAAAAGACGTGACCTGAAGTGTAAACTGAATTTCCTGGTTCCAGAACGTATGCATCATACTGCTGAACTGACTGCGGAACAGTTCACCATCCACACAGCCTCGAAAGTCTCGTGTGTAGCGCAAGTCGAATGTAGACCCGTTTTGCAAGGTTGGGCGTAAATAGCTTTCGCTGGTATTTCCATACCTGTAGCGTATTGTCCCCCTAGAGAGCGTGTAAAAGTGTCTCTGAAAAGTTACAGGAAATATTCAGCACATTTTCAGATCGTTCCGTTACTTATATCTGACACATTTGGTCAGGGTTTTAAATGCATATAGTATAATACTTGCCGCCAGCCAAATTAAATGCTCACAACTTTTATCTGTGCTATCAATTCAATAGCCACTTTGACAGGTAGTCAACCTGTGTAACAGTCCGTTTTGAAAACTAACTTGTTCTGAAAACTAGTCTGCTTTGGCTTCTTTGAATTGGCAGATGACATTCTGAATCCACTGTGGCCGGCTGACTGTTGGTTCATGCACTGTTGAGGCTGTTTTCAC
>OMKL01043936.1:0-11237 GCA_900302295.1 Parasudis fraserbrunneri
TAGCCCCTGAAAAGCCTTTACCTTGATCAGATGTGGTTTTTGTGTTCATGTGAATGATCTGGATACGGTGTTTGAGGCATGTGACATGTTCAGATCCTCACCTTCTACTCGGCTGATATGTGGGCAGAACCAGAACTTTGAAGTGTCCATGACGAACTTCATCGAGGGCTGACTACCATGGAAATGGCCTTGTGAATCTAAACAATGATGAAGAAGAAGAAGAAGAAGAAGAAGAAGAAGAAGAAGAAGAAGAAGAAGAAGAAGAAGAATACTTTATCGTCAACCAGGGATTAAACTGGTGACTTTTAAATGCACAAAACAGGCAAATTCCAGGAGCCAGAGACAAACATCAAGACTCACTCTGAGGGGAAGATGGCCTGGAGTTGGGCATGTGAATGGTCTGCATTAGGGGCATCTCTGCTGGAGCCTGGTGTCTGACCTCAGGTTGTGGTGTGCCATTGACTAGCACCACAGGGATGTCTGTCAGGGAGCCAGCCAGTGAGGCAGGACTGCTGTGGTTTCCTTTGCTTTGGAGCCCCTGGAGATGTCCCAGTGTTGTACTTGTTGGCCAGGGCTTGTCTGGGCTCTGCTTGGTATCAAATGACCTGGGTGATCTGGACAGATCAGTTAAAGAGCCAGAAGTGGAGGATAGGAGGGACTCTCTGCTGCCTGCATCATCACTGGTCAAGGACAGGCAGCTGTGCAACAGAAAAAAAATAAATGGTGCAATAAGTTCAAAACTCTGGTTACTGTAATAATGACTGGTCACTGGCATCTAGTAAGAGGAATAAAGGGGAATAACACAAAAATTCAGTTTTCAAACACATCTTTGTTGTATCCCCTGGGACAGTTCACTTTGTATAAGTTTGTAATATTGAACATTAACGACTGGCCGAGCCATATGATAATACATTTTACCACTTTTTCGTTAAAACACTTTGCTATAATTGAGTGTTTGTGAGCTTTACCTGCCAAGGATATAGCTGGTGTCTGAGCCTGGGGACATGGACAGGAGAGAGGTGGCACTGTTTCTATTGGATGGTGACATACGCAGGGATCCTTGTGAGGAGGACATCTCATTCCTCTGAGAAGGAGTCCGTCGATGGACACTCCCACATGGCAGCGGCGGCCGGGAGGATGAGGATGAGGGAGAGCCTGAGAAGACAAGTGAACCATGGGGGCTGCAGCTGGGCCCAGATAATGCAGGGATGGGGATACTGCATGATGGGGACAGGACAACCGAGGGTGAGGACATGGGACCACATCCTCTGGGGACCAATATACAGTTAGAGACATCTTCATCTGGGGAAGAGTCATCTGAGGAAAGAAAGGGAAAAAATAGAACATTAATAACATAATAGCATTTTGAAAGAAATCTTTTTATTTGTCAAGGACACTTATAAATATATTGCACCGGATATAGCTATAACCCATACACTACTCTAGATGGCTAGACAGGACCACATCCTCTCCAGGGTGGCCCACATAGGGCTTGTGGGCCAAATTTGCCCTCATACACAAAGGTCTTCAGAGATATTTTATTTGGCCTGGTTCTCACAACTGAGGAGTGATTTTGAGACAACTTTCATATTACAAAACACAATGATGATGATGATGATGATGATGATGATGATGATGATGATGATGATGATGATGATGATGATGATGACGATGAGACCAAAGACGCTAGTGCCTAGCTGTTAGATTTTTAAATAAACAAATCACATTTTTACCCCCATGGCCCACCACATATATTAGGTTTGGTCCTAGGCCCTCCATCAAAAATTGTGGGCCATGCCTGTATTAGAAGGAAGAGGATATTGTGTGCTGATGTCTAGTCAACTGAGAGGATGTGAAGCTTCTCTATTCTATGAACAATAACAACAGTGTTAACTGAGAAGTTAATTCAGTCCATGTGCAAGATAACCAACATTTGCAATGGATAATGAAATTGATTACCTTTTCATAAGCCACATTAAGATCTAAAATAAGAGGGATTCATTGTTTTTCAGATGCATACCCACCCACTGTATCTATCCTGATGTTTTCCCTTCTATGGCTTGGTTCAGTGTTAGCTAGATGGGCTTGGCCTCAGTGTGCTAACACACTCAGTGGAAATTCTTCATGTCATGCAGGTACTTACTTGCTCAGAGTCCCAACCCACATTATTCATTCCCTGAATTTGTGAAGTGATGATATGTTGTCTTTACTAGGGGAGTTTAAACTTGCTCTTGTTCTCTGGTGTCTGATCAGCCTGCTATGATCAGTCTAAACTTTATGGCCCTTATTGAACACATTTGTGCCCTCAGGCCAATGGTTGAGTCTTTGGTCAGTGCATGAGCCAGATGGCTGACGCTGACATTGCATCTCAAGTTTTGCAATGATGTCTACTGCTGACGTAGAAATGGGAACATAACGGAACATAAGAAATTGCCTTATTACTCTTGTGTTGATTACACAGTTAAATTTGCTGCCCCTGCGTCATTTCCCATTTCTGAGAATGTTTATCAGCTATGTTTCCCAAAATATTGTGTCATTGTCTTATATCCATCACAGTCCACACACACAGACCAGCAACTGTGATTATCAACACGGCTGACTATGGCAAACTCCACTGTGTGTCTGCTTCAGCTGCATTGGGTGTGGTAGTAAGTCTGGGCAGTAATCCCAGAGCTGCCAAAGTGAAGTAATTACCGTATGATTTAAAATAAAACCATTGTGAAATGATGGGTGGATTTCCTAGGCCCCAGGCTTTGAGTGCAATTGGCTTTATATGTGTTATATAAAGTTTGGGTTTGTGTTCTTCGTACCTGGGGACATTTTATTGGTGAAATCTACACTCTGAAATCTGTGAAATCTAAGTCTCTGTTTACCTTTTAGATGACACTACCTTTTTGGAGTTTTGGCATTTCTGAGTTTTAACTTTGTTGTTTGATATGATGACCATAGGTAGCCATAGTGTAATTGATAACCACAAATTGCATGTTTTTTTGGTTCGTTTTTCCCCGTTCCCCCCTGCCTTGATGTACCTGAATGAAGGCTGGTGGACTGAGGTCTTTCCTTGAACTGGATGGGTTCAAATGTAGGGTCCAGTTCCAGGATGAGCTGGTTGAGGTTCTCCAGGGAGATGTCAAGGTCAAGGTCAGGGTCACCAGTGGACTCCATGGGACCAAGACTTTGTTCCGCTGTCTGCTGAGCGGGGTCCAGGAGGATACTTTGACCCACTCTCAGAGTATGACTGGGTACAATGTGGGACATGTTTCCAGCTATGGGCATCACGTGATGGGAGTCTGCTGGCAGGACCAGACATGGACACAATGGTAAGATGAGCATGAGAGAGATCAGTTACACTCCTTTCTTGCTTGTGCAAAACTGTGCCAACATAATCTTTTCCCAGTTACTCATATGTTTGTGGAAAATGGGTCTTTGCATGCAGTTTACTGTATTTTACACCACACATAAACCCGATGACTGAGGTTTCCTCACTGATTGCCAAAAAAACAACATTTGGTAGTGTTTGTTCTCAAACAACACAGTGGCTCTAACAATACGCAGTTTTTGACTGCAGAAATATGTATCATAGATATATGCTCATAGAAATATGATTCATTCTATAGGACTATTCTATAGTACAAATTTGCACTTGTACTCCACTATATTTGAAGGAATGTCCTACTTGCTACATGGTTGATGAAAATAACACACCCTCTGTCTGAAACCTGTCAATTTCAAAGTAATGAGAGCCAGCGAAACTGGACCACTACCAACCAGCAGAATGGTCCTGACTATTACAGACTGTAATGTTACAACCGTTTAGACTCAAACATTAAATTACGTCCTTATGCCACAAAAATGAAACTGGTTTGAGTGTACATTTACATTTACATTACAAACCATCAAATATTTGATTGATATGACCTTTACCATAATATGTAGAGGTCAGTGCATTGAACTGAATGCTCCCAAGTACTAAAATACATACACAATTCTTATATAGAATCTGTACTTTATGCAAATACTTTCATACTGTTTCATACATACAGAATTTTGAATAGGGGACTTTTACCTCAGTACTATTCTATCAGGATGTGTTTACTTTTATTCAAGGGAACAGTTCACTTTGTTTAAGAGGCCTATCTGATTTCAGCATTTGCTAGCAAGGCTAGTGGAGGTCAATGGGGACTGTTAGCATGTCTATGAAAAATAACATGTAACAACTTCCAAATGATTTGACGACATTGTTGCTATATAAAAAGAAAAAAAAAGTGATGGGGCCCCATTGACACTTTTTTCTACCATTGCTAACCAATGCTAATCTCTATTTCCAATATGTCAAATACCAAAAACACTGGTGCCAGTGCTTCTTTATTGTATCTTCAATTTTATCTTGTATTGTTACTATTTATATATCTTAATATTTTCTTTTTTTTTCTTTTTTCTTTTTTTATTGCATCTTATATATTGTCTTTTATGTCACTATTTACCCAAAGCTTTTCACACATTTGTACCTGTGTAACCGGAGTGACAATAAACATCCTGAATCTTGAATCTTGAATCTTGGATATTGAGATGATTCCCAGTTTGATGATTAGAAATGAAGACTGTGTAGAATCAAACAGTTTAAATTATGTGGATCGAGCACGTAATTTAGTAGTTTAGTCTACAAGGTCCACATTGCTGGACATATGACCTAGGACCTTGTGGACTCATTCACAAAATGATGTGCTTATTCCAAGTAATTGTATGTGTGGTTGAGTCTACAGGGTCCTCATTTCATATAATGGAAAATCTGAGTGCATCTTTGAACAGAGTGAACTGTTTCTTTGAGTAAAGGAATTGTGTACTTTTTCCACCACTGACACAATGGTATCTTGAATGAAATTAGTTCATTTAAAAATTTCAGTTTATCTGAACTCCATCCACCCCTACCCTTTTCAGTAGGTTGAAGTTATTCTGTGAGCGAAATGAAATCACTTAAATGTTATTGTTGGTATAACATAAATATTGGTCAGATCATCAATATAGCCCACCTTAATAGGCCTATAAAACACACTGTCATAAAAGTAGCTATAGTCTTGTAATCCAAGGCCTTTCACATGTGTGGGGCTTGCTCAATCTATCCCTGAAATAGCTGAAAGAGTAATGGCGTATAGTGTAAGCAATGGTTTACTTTCACAAGACACTGATTCAGAGGCATTCAGAGGAAGGGTGTGTATGGGTAATCAGCCTACACTGTGCCCCCAACTCCACTGCTCAGACAAGGTGTGGCTCTCAGTGAGTCATGCAAGCCGTGATGGTTACCATGACTACACTATGTTTATCCTACAACAGGCCTTTGGTGGTATTCAGTACAGCAGTGATCCTTTGGATTTAGATAATTTCCTTAAATATAGTTGGCTGTGCAGTGCAGTGACCTCCGAAACAGCCCAAAGGTCTACAGCCATCATAATAAAATAATAATACTGTAATACTAGATTACCAGTACTAGGAAGGCTAGTGTTAGACTAATCCTCTAGTAGATGGAAGATTGGCTAAGCATACAGGCGCTTACAAGAGTTTTATGTAGACCCCTGTTCAAACTTGTGCTTGAATCTAACAATACAAGTCAATGGTCAACAGAATATTTTCATTGCACCTAATGCTGCATGCCTGCACCCCTACCCTCTCTGTTCCAGAGATACTGTCCGTTTACAAATCTCTGAAGTGAACTCTGGGCTTTTATGTTTTCTCCAACTATCGTTGGTTAAAATATTGTATAAAAAGGCATCTTACCTTATTTTCTTGCCGTCTTGATTTTGATCAGTTGTGTGTCCCAGAGTGTTCAGTGTTTTAGTTTGACAGTTCATGTGCTGACTGCTTTTATTGATAGATACCAACCCTTTTTTGTGTGAGCCAATCAGAAGCAAGGCTTACAAATTCTTGCAACTCCAGCAGCCTGATGATGTCATCATCACAGTGAAAAGAGTATGACTGGTGAGGTTGTGTCAGAGATTTCGTTCTGATTCGTAAATCCCAGTAGATTATTCCAGGAAATACAGGCCCACAGCCCACACATACTATAATGTCTTCCCTTTCTTCCGGAGGAAGGAAGAATTTAGCTGGAAGCCCCAATATGTTTGCCCAGAAATACATTTTTAATTTTACAAATTAAATGAAAAAGAAAATGAAAATAATGTTCTGCAATTTGACATGCAGATTCATAAACTTTGGGGGACCTCATTTAAAACTCACTTTTTGTAACTCAGTAATCTCCCACCGTACATTAGGGTAGATTCTGTGTATTTATCTACAGATTTTAATGTCTACTAATTACTTATGCTGTTGTGGTTATTGAAAATAACGTTGTCACTTATCTCATAAAATGGGTTTCACTCACTTTCTCTACACTTCTACACTAGAAACAGTTTAATCTTGTCTGCTTCATCATTCAATCTAAAGACAAATCATTTGATAAAGGAACATTCAATTCAAATTGAATTTCAAATACTGGGGGCGACAGTGGCTGGTATTCTGAAGGTTCCTGGTTCGATACCCGGCTCCTCCTGGCAGTGTGTCAAAGTGTCCTTGAGCAAGACACTTAATCCCTAACTGCTCCCGATGAGCAGGTTGGTACGTTGCATGGATTCACACAGCTGTTGGTGTGTGAATGTTTGAGTGAATGTGAGGCATAAATTGTAGAGCACTTTGGATAAAAGCGCTATATAAATGCAGTCCATTTCGTAGACTAAAATCAAGTATTAGGCTGCAGCAATAAAAATCATTCTAATTAATTGTCAACCAAATAGTTAGGCTTACACAGTCAGCTTTGCTTAGACCTAAACTAGACATTTGCTGTCGGTGGCCGAATGGCCCAAATTCTCAATCCACCTTTTGACCATGACCATGCCCCTAATCAGAGCAGTTGTGAAATAGTTCATGTTTTTAGTCAAATGAGATTTGCACAACCATGAGGCCAGATGACTCAGAATTTCACAGGCGTTCCTGCTACTGTAAGGCAAACATTTTTGTCAAGTTGGGCAGTCATATGGTTTGGACTATCAATGATCTAAATGACACATTTAAAGATGTTAGTCCCAAGATTCCACACAAGTTTGGTGAGAAACAGGTCAACAGGCTAGGGGGTGTAGGGGGGGAAAGTGTTTCTCAAAAAATTCTAAATGGTGTAAATTCCAATATGGCGGACTTCATAGGTTTGGCGGGCTTCATTGTCGTCCATGAGTACATGTATCTCTGGATATCAGTTTCATGAATGTATGGCTAACAGATCAGGAGACACACTCATTTGAAAATTAAAAGTTTGGCCTGATGGTGGCGCTACAGGAAAGGTCATGAGGTTACCAAAATCAATAGAGTTTTTCTCCTAGGGGTCATAAATGTGCATTGAAAATTTGAAAGGATTCGAAAGAACGCTATTTGACATCCATTAATTTTCATATTGAAAGTTTGGCCTGATGGTGGCGCTAGAGGAAAAGACATGGGGTCACCAAAATCAACAGGGTTCTTCCTTTAGGGGTCATGAATGTGCATCACAAACTTGTAAAGATTCGAATGAAAGCTATTTGAGTTATCACGTTCACACATAGGATCTGTCCTGGCAGTGCCTATTGTCATCCCTATCCATTCTCTTCCACCCATTTGTCTCTCTGACACAGCAAAGAATAAAACATAGCCGACTGGTAAAATTAATTTAGACATTCAACCCAATGTATGCCAAGCAGTCTAAATAAATCATCACAAGAAATTGATGCAAATTACATGTGTCAAACTATTTCAATTTAACATTTGAATTAGGCCCAATGGTAAAATGGTGGAAATAGCTAGGTTTATGATATTATCTCAAATTAAACTCTCATTTGTCTCTCATTGATGTTAGTCATCTAATGGCTATAACTGGAGACAGTGGCCTAACTTAAACTTGATCTTTTCTAAATATATAATAATAAACATTATGTTTGAATTTTGCCTGTTCAAATGTTGAAAGTTTAGAATGTACAGAGTAAGGGTTTGGGACATTATGTGAGAAACCTATGATAGCCATTCCCAAGCTCAATTAATTATTGTATGATAAGTAGCTGCAACAGTGTCCCCGCTTGCTTGCCAGATATGCACAAGCAAGCTGGGACACTGTTGTGGCTATGTAATAAGTTGCTACACCAAGTATTGGGTTAATACAGTCGGTTGCACACATTTAAGCCATTTTTTACCACTTGTGAATTGAAAGAAATTGAAAAATAAAAAACACTTTAAAAGACCACCCCAAGACCTCAATACCTTGAAAAACACTGATGAAAGGTTCATACCTGATTTAATATAAAATACTTTTGACATCTGGAGATTTCTGCAATAATTAGCTATTTTGGCTATTGGATGGTGTACTCAATTCTGAAAATGTCCCCTCTTATGTTCCTAGACAAACCATACACTCTTCTTTGGTCTATAGTTTCTGGGTGTTTAAAGAGGCACTTCTTTTCCTAGAGGGCACAACAGATAATCTTATACAGTTAGGTCAAGTTTAAAAATATATATAAATAAATAATAAATAAAAAAATAAATAAAAAAGAATGGTGTCACCACATTGAAAGGGCCACTATGACTACTCCCATCATCACACGTGAATGCTACTGGGCTCTTTTGAAGAGTCTCAGCTTTACAGATATACCCAATTTATGCAACTCGCAGACTGATTAGTGACTAAAGAATTAGTGACTAAAGAAACAGGCAGAAATATAAAATAAAAATGCTGATATAACATCTTTGTCCAAAACTGTATGGTTTTGACCCCAAACCCCAAAAAAGTGACTAGCATACACCTTTCTTTGTTTTTTAGACTATAAATCTGACATGTTTGTAAAGGTGAGAGTCTTGTGGTTCCAGTGAGCCCACTTACATTCAGATATCTTGAGGTGCGAGGTCAAGGGACCCCACTGTATAGGGCCATACTGATTATTCCCGGTCGAGATTGTACTATAGTTTGGAGCGGTAATTTGCCCCTTCCTGAGTAAGCTAACATGAAATGGCTGATATCTATAGATTCCTCAATATTTCACTCTAGCATTACAATTCAGTCCACTGAAGCCTCTGAAATACAGCAATGTCAGACATTTCAACATAGTTTTTCTTTTAAATACCTAGGTTTGGAGAGGCATGTGCTTACGCACGTTCAGTGGGCATGACGTATGCCTCTCTGGTCTCCCAACTCTTCTGAATCATCGATTGCTGTGATCTATTGGCTTTTTCAAACAGATGCAAAGCCTGCTTGCAGACAAAGTAAGTCTACTCCACTTGCCTTTCACTTTCTTGGGGAAATGATATGTTACCATACCATCATGAAAGTTAGTGAATATTACATTATCTTAATTACTGCAGTTGGCCTAAATGTCTAAGAACTAGAATGGTCCTCAGAATGGATTATAATAAGCCCAAGTAGAGGACTAGGTCTATTTTTTTGAATAAATAGCCCAACTTTTCATTCTGAAGGCAGACATTCAAAACCACAATGCCACTGGGCATATTTTATCAGTTGGATTTAAATGAATTCAACTCTTTCAATGAAGCACTGGCTAGGACACCTAAATACATTTCCCTTGCCAGCACAGATGTTATACATTACCCATAACACAGTACAGTAGCCTCTCCAGGATCAAATCCAAATCCTGATAGGACAGCGACTCATAACAGGGAGCTATAGTTTGGGATAAGATTACAGGTCAACATAATACATACCATACGGTAACAGCCTCTAGCCACTATCCTTCCAGCCCTGTGGCTAACTATGTTCTGTCCTGAAGGTTTCATTTAGTATTTTAATGTGAAAGCTTTAATAGTAGACTCAGTGTAAGATGGTATTGACAACTTTTTTGGGAGAGAGCAGATTCATTCTTATTTAATTCTTTTTTCTTCATCTTTTTTTTTTTTTTTTACAATACATAAAATATTTACAAAACAGAAAAGCGGAAATGACAAAAAGCTGGAAGTGAGCAGCCCCTTTTGGCAGGAGAGCTGAATGAGGCAACATGGTACAGAATACACCAGTGACTCATGGGGTATGAGTAAAAGGACTTAAAGTGATATGGACATTTGACTATATATCCCTACCCTGATATACTGAAAGTCCATATATTGCCATTTACTTTCAACAGTAGCTTATGTGGTCACTGTGTTGAGAATGAAGATTTCCTTTAAAAATGTTAGACGTTACAAGATGAAGGCTATACTTCAGGCTATACATCACTTACATTTTAAGATGTTACAATGTTTTACAACAGATCCTCTTTCACAAATATGGGACTCCCTAAAAGCCAGGCATCTCATGTATAAACCACCCCTCACCTTAGCCCTAACCTTAACCTCAGTGGACCTCACACCCCACCTTAAGTGGCCATTGGACACAGTACATGACATGGTACATGAGATGTCTGTTTTTTTGTGAATCCCCACAAATACAATGTAAACAGAACTAAAAGCTGGATATCCTTTCATGTTCGGTTTCAACCTTCCTTACAAGTTGAAGTTTAATTGAAGTATGTTTTTGAGACTTCAATTTGTTTTGTGATTCTCCACACAGCAATCACAGAAGCTATTGGTGAAAGTGGCTTAGCATGGACTTATATCAGGGTAAGGAACATACAGTAAAATGCTCTACAAAACTGCCATATCGCTTTAAAGGCAGGGATTTATCTACATTTGCAAAGCCTGCAATTAGTTTACAAATCATAGTCACTAAACATAGTTGTTTTATGTCATAAAACCAAAACAGAATCATTTTGAGGCTACATGAACCAAAAACATAAGATACGTATTGAATGTTAGTGAACAAAATCTTGGGCTCTGCCAAACACAGTTGAAACAGCAACTTCTCAGGTAGCATTGAAGTTTCAAACAGTGTTCCAGGGACCCAATTTTCTTCTGAGGACAGTTTGTTGATTCAGTTATGAAAATATACCATAGAACTTTTTCACTTATCGCAGTTTCAAATTTGTCTTCCAAAGCTGAATAGTACACCTGAGAGATGTTTATCATGTAGCCTAATACTATGTGTGCACTGATGAAAGAAGACAACACAGTGCTTTAGACGAAAACACTTTTCAAAGTAACACTAAGTAATTGCAGGTTAGAATTGAAATTAGAGCCTAACAAAATAATAATAATTTGGCTAGCATAATCAGAAAAAAAATATATGTATAACAAATTAGCCCATGTATATTTCATTCTAATAGACAGTGTCATCTGCTGCCTAT
>OMKL01043937.1:20441-32801 GCA_900302295.1 Parasudis fraserbrunneri
ATTGTCTCGCGGGCCAAATATAATTACCCCGCGGGCCAAATCTGGCCCGCGTGCCAGAGTTTGACACCCATGGTCTAGAGCGAGCGTCTGAAATTAACTTTTTGGCTCACCTGCGAAGGGCTCCTGTAGGTCTACTTTTCAAAATAGAGTATGGGGCTGCTTTTAAGACTACTGTGGTTTGTTGGGCTGGACTTGTTAGGCTACATAAAGATAGAGTGCCAATTTCTATGTTGAAAGTCATTTCGACCCCAGCTGTATTATTATAGTGGTTCGCTGTTTCATAGTTTGTACATGGCTTTTAAATAAACTGGTGCATCCCCACCCAAAATGCAAAATGAGAACTGTCTCATTTAGCCTACAGGCAGTCTGTTATAATGAATCTGGTCAACTTACTCTTGTAGATTAGACTGATGACTGCCCCACCAAATATTGGTGGAGTTCGACAGTTATTTCAATATTGGTCCTCGCATTTATATTCTAAATAAGGAATGTGCGTGAGGGATGGGGCAATGCGAATCACCAGTTCTATGATGGCTTGTTAACTGTCATGAATGAGACTTGCTCTGAAATACTGGAGATTAAGGGGAGAAATGGCTAAATGAGAGCACAGCATCCTGGTGAAACCTGTTTTGCAGCTTAGCTAACTGACTATCTCGATAACATCTATACAGATGCTGCAGGCAACAGCCCATCATGTGAAAGAGGACGGTGGTCACTAGGGCCAAACTTTGAGAACAGGAATAGCAAAAACCAAAGACTGTAAAGTGATAACAGAGCCATTCAAGCTCTTGCACACGCCAGTGATAATAGCGCGTGTAGGAAATTAATTTCTTTCCTACTGGCCAGAGTGGCGGGTGGTCTTCAAAATGTACTTGCCAAAGACTAAATTTACCCACATTTGGCGCCTGGCCGGTGTTAATTTTGGACACTGCCTCTAACCAAGTTAATTCTCAATAATGTAAAACACAGGTGGTAAAGTCACTAGTTTGAAACCTAGTTTACCCAACCTCTGCTTTGTAACCCTTTTCTCTGCAGGGCGTTTTGGCCACCTGGGTCTGGCCATCAACCTGATCACCTCGGAGGATCGCTTCAACCTGAAGGGCATTGAGGATCAGCTGGTGACTGACATTAAGCCCATCCCCAGCAGCATCGACAAGAGCCTCTACGTGGCAGAGTTCCACTCTGTTGACCCAGGCGACGATGGCGACGTAGGAGGCAAACGCAGGGAACTGGGTACAGCCTGAACTAATGGTGAGTTCCTCTGAAACAACAAGGGAAGCAAAGGCCGATTAATGCCCATGGTCTTGAGAGGACAAAAAGTGTCTCCCGACTTCGCTGCTGAGATTCACACAGTAGGGGTGGCAGTCATTTGGATTTTGCATCGGTCAGAGGAAATGGGTGCGAAACTTTGTTGAAACATACATGTAGTTTCTTGAAATAAGGTTAAAAACAATTTAGTTTTAATCAAGAAGAATATTCTGATCTCTTAAATTTATGTTTTTTTTTAGGTTTATTTTTTAATCTGGATTATTTAATCTTTTTGTTTTTGGGTGGGAGGGGCAGGGTTAACACTACTAACTGAGCACTAGAGATGCACATATACCACTTTTTCACTGCAGACAATGATTCTGAGTCCTGAACTGTTAAGTATTGGCCAATATAGAGTTCCATTCCATTACTTTCGCTGAACAGTATAGACTTGGACCATTCATTAGGGGTCATTGGCCACAAACGATTGACATATAATCCATTTTTCTCCATTAGAGAGAACGTGCTTCTTTGCATGTCAAAATGCAGAAAATCATGTTTGATTGCTTTTATATCTGAAATGTTTGTCTTTGTTCGGGGGAAATTAGCTGATACAGTACTAGGGTTGTGCTGATAGACGATGACTTCGTGGATCGACGACATTCAGAGTGATTTTGGGGTCGTTTGAGAACAAACCAACTGAGTGGCATTCAAGCACATGCCATTAAATAAGCTTTATGTTAAACTTTGTCAAGAAATATAGGCCTAATTGGCAGAAAAGTTTTTAGTCAAGTCTACGCTCAGAATGTGCATGGAGAACGACTGTAGTGTCACACTAATTGGCCTCCCTTTAACACAATGCGTTTTTAGCCTGACTACACACTAGGGATGCACATTGTGTCTAGTTTTATTGACACATCCTGGAAGACGGTCTTGACATAGTTTCCTTCGGTAAAATCATCGTTTTCCAGTGTGACAGGTGTGGCTGTTCAGCTGCAGATGCCCCCAACTCACTGCTGGCCGAGGTGCAATAGTTCGTAGGTGTAAGCTAGTTTGTACATGGATGCTCGTTAATGGACTGACTCTTGCTCTTAGCAAAATCTACAGATGACCGTGTCCCTCTGCTGCATCTTGCCATGTACAATACGGTAAACAGCGGACTCCAAATATTTTCCAAATGCGCTTCTCAGATGTTGAGGCATAGTAGCAGTTAGTTAGCACATTCCTAACAACAACACTAATATTAGCTAACAGAGGAGGGGTGTGTGTGTGTGTGTGTGTGTGTGTGAGATCATGAGTGACTGTGAATGAGAGCCAGCGTTCCATTCAAGAGCAGAGTTTGAGAATGCACAAATCAAAACTTTTCGCGCTGTTGACTGGTGGTTTTATGAAAATAGTTTAACCGTCTACCATTTCAACTTTCAATTAGCATTTTTACATTTTTCAATTAATTTCAACTAGCAGGTGGTGCAGCAACTTTTAAAAGGGTAGTTTTTTAATCACACACATCCCTAACGGGTGTGTTTCCATTCTCTCTTGAGCACGCTCCGAGAGAGGAGAAATGTGGGCGATCGCATCGGGTATTGGCAATCTCACAGGGTGACGATGGGACAGTCTGAATATGGAGCACAGTGCCCTATTTTAGCCTGGCATCTGCCCAGTATCAGTATTGGTGTATCCCTACTGAGCACTAGAGCTTGCAGGAGCGTAAACGGCGACTGTTGGTTTATAGATGGCATCCTGTTTCATGAAGCAGATTAGCAGCGGTTTTACAGGATTTAGAGGTAAAGGGATAAGGGTTTCTTCCTCAGGCAGCAGTCAACATAGATTTGGATACACAACTGATTAGCACACAGGAACCAGCTGTCTTCGCTGTGGGATTGCTTAAGCAAGGAGCCAATCACAAGGTTCTGATCAAAATCTCCTAACTGGGGTCTTATCCTTGTTTTGCAGGAGAACACGAGGCGTCTGGCATTCATCACGTATATTCTCTGCTGCACACTCAGACAAGATTCCAAGTGAAGATTTCTTTGTCCTCCATTACATCATCAGAGTGGTCCATTTTTAATTTTCTATGATCCTTTTTTATTTCCAGTTTTAGTTTACAGCAGAGGTCAGTTGTATTTTTGGTGTAGTTTACAGCACTTGCTTGTTAACCAGCATGTTTCACACCAAAACTGCCAACTGAATCAGTCTGGCCTTCTGCCACACTGCCAGTGTTATCACTGTAATCTGTGACTTGGGCTGAATTTCTCTTAAGTCTGTCATTGACCTTAACCCCTCAGAATGATGTGAAAACAAGGGTAGACTTGTACGATTGAGCCCAGGTCACATCTCTGCTGTGTAGAAAAGTCCCATTCCAACTGTCAGGTTCACCTCTGGCTGGTATGCCTTTGAGCAGATGACCTAAAAAGGAAACCAAAGCTGAAGATTAAGTTGGGGAATTCCAGTAACGAATAGAATATAGATGGCTCCAGAAACCAAAACTACCACCTCTGCTTCAAAAGATACCTTGAAGAAAGCTACTATGGTGCTGTACTTCTAAGAGTCCAAAAACAAAGATGTTGACAATGAACTTGCTACGTTTTTTCATAGTCTGAAGTGTTTACTGAATAAATGTGATGCTTAAAGGAAACTGTGTCGCAGCTCAGTGGCGCCATATTGAGGTTCATTTCATCAAAGCACAGACTCAAATGAGTGTTTACTATTTTATTTTATATTTTGTGGCACCCTTAAAAGCTATAGCACCAGGCAGCTTCTTAGTCTTGAGGTTACCACTGATGATTTTACATGAACATGACATGTTGAATGGCCCTACTCTACATAGCATACATTTCTTTTTGATGCCAACACTCCCAAAATGAGCTATTTTGTCGACGCCAGCCAATTTGCTCAGTCATTCTGCAAGTCTTCTTGGTCTCTTACATACTCAAGTGCCTTAATATAACCTCCCCCCACTTTGCTGTCTTGCGATTTTGTTTTTTTTCCACCCTGACCAGAATCTATTATTTTGTTGTCTTCTGAAAATTGCTCCAGTGTTTGTTCACTGCTGTTGTACTTCTAGAGAGGGCTTTTCTTTAACAAATGAGCCAGAGTGGTCACATATGGTGAGTTACCCTATCAACAATAAGTAAGTGGTTGATTTTGAGGAATCGCAGCAATTCATAATCATTTTTGATGCACAATTGTACTATGAAAGAACTTCTGTTTTTCCTCTTTTCAAACCAGTTTGTAAGACGTGACCAACACAAACTAGTTTTTGGTCAGGGATTTAGCATAGCCAAGGATTTCTTGACTACAGCATATTTTGGTGTAAATTGCAAGATATTACTGAATTTCATGAGGTCACTCATTGCCCTGTTTTTTTTCTCGTATTTTTTCTTCTCCGTTTTTTTTTTTTTAAGCTACGTTTACTTAAAGCACCAAATGCAATGAGCAGTGCAGTGTCTGTTTGTCAGATTGACTCTTTGGCTGGCCTCAGCATAATGTCAACCACCAGCAGAAAAGGGACCATGTGCTTTTGCTCTTCTAAAACCTGCAGTTCTGAAGAGCCCTGTCTGTTGTTCTCGTCTGGCTCTGGACTGCCCTTGTTGATGCTGGATCTTGGTTCCCATGCCACTTAACCTTTATCAAGGCAACACTTAAGCCTGGACGTGGGACTTGTGATTTAATGTTTGCAAAGAACCACATCAGTCAACAGTAGTCCATAGCCATGACATAAAACTGTAAATGTTTTGTAAGTGGGTTTCAAACCTTGTCAAATGTGACAATTTTATTTTGTCCCAGCTCTGAATTTTGGAGAAGTAAATGCCTCCATTACTTTTCTGATGTGTTAGCAGATGTTTGTCAAGGAGAGAAATGGCAAGTTTTTTTTCCTGTGAAGTGTATCAATGCCAGCGCCTCCAAGGATTAAATTAAAATCCAACTGAATCTCTATTCTTTAGTCTTGTCTTTTGTACGTTTTATGTATAACATGCTTTGTGTTAGTTGGAGAAAACTCCATATATTTTATTCATGGAGCATCTGAGCACGCCATGGTAGTAGGACAGCTGTTGCTAGTTAGTATTTAGAACAGTTGCATAAAGTATTTATAGCATTGTTACAAGTAATATAGCCATGGAACAGACTATCTGGATTTGTATGAACTGGAAAGGGGATATATCAGTAGAAACAAACCTGTACATTTAGAGTAATACTGTATCAAACCCCCCAAAGGATCGGAGTACCCTTGGAATGTCATTCAGTAGGGGATTGAATGAACCGAATGAAACGCGAATGAAGCACATAACACGTGATCAGAAGGGATGTTCTAGTTGAGAGTCTTGGCCATTCGTGTTAAAGTACGGCTGTACAGTAGCCAATCACTGGCTCTATCACGGTGAATGGGCGGGTCAAAACGTCAGCCACGGACATTGTCGCTAACTTTGCCGGTGTTGTAGGATTATCCCGGACTCGAACCGTCAACGTGAGTAAATCATGAAAGTAGAACGGCAATGGCACGATGTGAAGGCTATTGATAGAGCAGTGCGTCGTTTATCCTTTCGGCCATTACATTTGTTTTTGAAGCACTGCAGGACTTAACTCGTGGTCACCTCCAGTTAGCAATCTAGCTAGCCTATCGGCTAACTGGAAGTGCATGCTAGCGTGCTATCGCAGGCTAATTGGCCGCTAGTTTGTTAGCTTCGAGCTAATGCTTGCTGGCAAATCTCCAAATGTGATTTATGTAACGTTAAGTTAGCTGACGCTAATACATGTCTAAATAATGGCGGTCTACCTGATTGTCATTTGGCTAAGTTGGCGAACCAGAGCGTGCTAGCCACTGACAGCAGGAAAAAATCGCTTAGCTAACGTTAGCTCATGTTGGCCAAAGAGATGTAAGCTAAAGTCACTAACGTTACCCTGCAGCTACAGTATGAGCAATGGTGGTCATGTGCAGCCACTTGTTGAGGAGTGGGTATGTTCGGGTCAACTTTAACACACTAGCAAGCGAAACTGGCTTGATATGACAAAATATCGTCACCAAATCTAACGATATCTACTTCAGCTCGTAGCTTTAAGCTTTTATGAGTCCGCATGTTGGCTTGTATGGCAAGCCGTTTTAGCCAAGTTTGACTATCCGGAATTAACATAATAAATATCCAGTCAGTCTCGCTAATACATTTTTTAGTTTTATTGTGACCCCAAGCTGGCAGCATAACCATTAACTTACCTGATACAGTTGGACTAACTTCGCTGCACATAGTTTCGGTTGTCAGAGGCTATCGGTATATTATTATTATATTACCGAGACAGTTGTGCAGCCCCCCCGCCTTCAAGTGACCAACAACCTTTCCCCTTTGTTTTATTAATTTGTTTTTTTAATTGTATATCTTCATTAAGTATGGGCAGTGTGTTGGCTGCCAGTTCCCCCAGTCCGGCCCCAGCTACAGCCGGAGGTGGCCAGGGGGGTCCAGGGTTGGTGTCTGTCCCTCCAGGGTTCACCATGCCCCCAGTGTCTCCCGTCCCTCCAACCTCTACCCCCGGCCAGCCAGCAGGAGATGCAGAATCCGCCCTCCCCAACCCAGGCACATATGAAGAGTGCCATCGCAAATGCAAAGGTCAGAGACTGACCTGATGGGTTGAGTATGGACTGCACTGCATTAAGGTTTGAACCATCTGGACGGTTGTTCTAATTCTATGTGGAACCTCTGCTTGGTAATTATTTTGTTTGTGTGGTCTTAAAACCCAATTGTACATGACTTGGATAGGGGTGCACCTCTAAAGGGACTATACCAGTCTAATTTTGACATCTCCCCATTACCAGAGATTGTCGCTGTCTTTAACAAATTTTGTGTGCAAAGGTGTATAAAGTGTATGTTTTGGTAGATCTCAGCCTGCCTTTCACACTGCCATTGATGTTGAAAAGGGTTGGGAATATACTCCATGAAACTTGAAAATCACAAGGCGTAGGTAATTTACCCGTGTGAGAACTGCTGCACCTTTACATTTGCTAGTGTTACTGTATTACTCTACTACAAGCTTGGAGTGGGCGATATAGCCTGAAAATAATATCACAATATTTCTGGGTAATTTGCGGTGACAATATTCATGACGATATAAAGAAAAATATCGAACAATGTTTTATTAGTGATTGCAGCAGCATTTATTAGTGCAAATAGTGACAACATAAGTCAAAATAATAAACGTAAAAATGGGTATTATCATGTTTTCCTTGGAATCTTAAGTAAAAGTATAAATAACTTTACCATATACTCGTCAGGAGCATGCAAAATAGTACACCTAATAAAGTACACATAAGTGTAAGTATAAGCACACATGTAAACAGCAGCAATCCAAACAAACTCAATGTGTAAACTGCTTATAAAAATAAAATCAAAATTGTGTTAAAACTTAAAATAAAGTTGCCTCTAAATGTTTTGTGCAAACATACAATGGATTACCATTAAATGAGGTAGAATGTCAGTGCTGGGGTATGCAAATGTCTCAACACGTCATCACGCCACAAGAGTTGCAACGATTAATCGATCGTCAACTATGAAGTTAATCACCAACTATTTTGATCGTCGATTAATCGCTTTGAGTCATTTTGTGAAGAAGAAAAAAAGTCAGTAAAAGTAAAAGTCAGTAGACTGAATATCTTTGGGTTGTGGACAAAACAAGACATTTGAGGATGTCACAGATCGTCATTTTTCACAATTTCATAGACCAAACAACTTATCGATTAATCGAGAAAATAATCGACAGATTAATCGACAATGAAAATAATTGTTAGTTACTGCCCTACACGTCACTATATTGTTAATATCATGATATGACACTTTTTATCGTGTACACATTTATTCCAGTATTATCACGACCAATATATGGCACAGTCCTACTATTAAGCCATTCAAATTCACGCAGCAACCAGGAGCACCTGGGAGATAATAACAAGTGCACCCAACTGAATGCAGAACAGCGACATGCAGGGCTTGTGGCGGAGTGTTGGCGAAAGTAAAATGACCCATTGTTTTTCCCACAGCGCGCAGGACTGCCGCCTTTGGTTATGCATGGCAAATTGTGGTCACTTACTCACTTACTCGTGGACGACCTGAGAGGGACGTTCAGTAAGACACATGTGCAGGTGGTGCCTCTACTGATGCCTTTCTTTGCATTTCCTAAAATCATCACCTCACCTGCCGTTATCCTGCTTTCACTTACAAAATATTAACAGCTGCTTGTAGCTGCGCCTTTATCTATCTGCATCTCCCAAAATCACAATTTTGAACGGCACAAGATTTTTCAAGCACAGCTTTATGGCCTAACATTACTTAAGCTAACCCTAACAAGTTAGCGTTTCACCCAGCACGTACGGATGCTATCCTGCACGCATGAGTAGGAGCTAAGGACACAGCTACAACCACCGATACAGATGTATGGACACACGGAGGACAACAAATAATGTTTCAGAGCTGAGGGCATGCCATAGGTAGCTAGCTATATAGTTAGCAAAGTTTTACTCATGACACTTTTAGGATCTGACTAATCTCATAATGGAACA
Organism: Parasudis fraserbrunneri; assembly: GCA_900302295.1. Classification (NCBI taxonomy): domain Eukaryota; kingdom Metazoa; phylum Chordata; class Actinopteri; order Aulopiformes; family Chlorophthalmidae; genus Parasudis; species Parasudis fraserbrunneri. The sequence continues at coordinate 29,230 of OMKL01043937.1, forward strand.
TAATCACTACTTGCTGGTCCCCCTGGCTGTAATTATATAACACTATGCTAATTCCATATTACATAGTAGCTAGCATAGCATAGCATTACACATACAACTGGGAACCAGTAAAATCGCTACCATTATTAGATGTTCGTGCAGTTCATACAACTCGTACCTTTGGGCCTGTAACGTTAAATAATCGACATCTATCCAGCACTGTAGCATGACTTGAAACTGTCAGTTCTTGAAACTCTGCAGGTAATGCTTGCCACGTCCTCCTTGCCAATCAGTCGCTGTCTTGCCTGCAGATGTAGCGTTATTTATCCATGTCGGTCCTCGACAGCTGATTGCCGCTGACCTATTTCCACAGCAACATGCAAAATGCTGCCCAGTTGGTATGGTGTTGCTTTATTCTAGGGACAGTTTTAAATGTTGGAAGAATATAGATGCACTGTCAACTAACAGTAACATTGTCTTACCACTACCAGCAGATTATTATTATTATTATTATTATTATTATTATTATTATTATTATTATTATTATTATTATTATTATTATTTTTCCACCCCTCGTGCTCAGCTACAGCCAGCTTCATGTAAACAAACAGCTGATTGGCTATCAGGCCAGTATACTGTCGCACTCCTATGCAGAGCTGCCTCTGTACCAAAGAGGTTAGATGTGCTCTGTATGTTACACAGCAACAAGCAAAACAGCTCTGCCCCAAGTGCCTTATTGATGTAACCAAAAACAGACCTCCGCAACCAAATTAGTTTAAAAGAAAATGCAGGAATAACTTTTGACTGTATGCATACATAGTATTACAAATAATCAAATATTAAGCTTGTCTGAACATTTCTGAGTTATGCTGTGATGTAGTTATCAGAAAAGTAACGTGTGTTGCATGTCAGAGGTAGAAACGTCAAAAATAAAATGGATGACGCCAGCTAAAATGTGTGCAGAAGTGAGTTATAGCATATTTCTTATTGATATTTATCTACTAAGGGGAGTTAAACTAAGCCACTTTGCATGTACATGTTAACCTCAAATACCTGCAGGCCTGGGACAGGTACTGCTACTTTAAAATGTGTTCGATTACAGATTACTGATACCTTGTTTAAAATGGTAACTACTAACATTATCAATCCCCAAGCACTGCACTGTAGCTGCCTACTGCTCCTAAAAACTTTCAGTGGGTTAAATACAGATGACAGTTACCTGGTATAGTGCCTCACAACTCAAAGCAAGCCTATGTGGCATAGAAACCCTTTTTGTAGTCTAGGTAACAACATTTTCTTGTAAAGGATGACAAGTAACAGTTTACAGCCTTGTTGTTCTGGACTGCAGCTGCTATTAGTCTCCTGTTGCCCCCTGTCTCATTACACACAGCCTTGCTGCACCTACATGTGCAGTACAGGTGGGTCTGGGCGGTTTTGCACTTGTTCAGAAGGCTGAGCTGCATATGCCTATAAACCACCCCTTTTCAACATCAATGGCAGGGTGAACGGCCTTTAGTAAGGTAAGCTGAGATCAGCTAAAACACACTGTATCCACCTACGAACATAACATTTTAGTTAGAGGCGGGCAATATGCAGTAATGGTGAGAAGTCCGTTAAAACACACACCGTATACACCAATGAACACAAAATTTGTCAAAATGATACTGGTGTTGTCCTTTAAGAATTCACATATGTTATTGCTGTGGCCCAGAACTGTTCAGTCAATGTTTCTAAACATGCACCACACACTCCTAAAGGTAGAAATCCAAGAGGGAACTCTTGAATCTGTGATGTCACCTTGATGTAAAATCTAGGTCTGTTCCATAAACAATGAATGGAGCACTGACTTTGTGGAGCAAAAACGTTGAGTTCTCACACCGAATTGGAGTTTATATTCTAGTAATGCTAATAGGTCTGAAACAGAATTCAAACCTTACTTTGGTGTGAGAGCTCACATAAAATATTTTATGGACCCACAAAGTCAGCCTCAAGCTGCCTAGCACCCTAGTTGACTGAGGTTTGGCCCGTTGTGACAGAAGGCACCGCGGAGACAGATGGCAGTTGGCAAAAAGTGACTTAAGTCTCATTTCACTGCACTCTTTTTCCAGAGGTATTCCCCCTACAGATGGAAGGGGTTCGATTAGTGGTCAACAAGGGTCTGAGTAATCACTTCCAGGTGAGTTATGGGTCCAGTTGTTGACCTACGCCACTGCACTAACCTCCAGTGCGAGTATGATTTGTGTAACTGAACATGTTGCATATGTTGTCTCCACAGGTCTGCCATACTGTCACCCTCAGTACCGTGGGCGATTCTGGCTACCGGTTTGGTTCCACATACGTGGGCAGCAAACAGACGGGACCCACAGAGGTAGAGACTCCTTTTCCAAACCTGTAACATCCCGTCTATTGGGGACATTAGGACAGTGGCAGGCTATATTGGTGGACCACCATAAACTAAAGCAACTCTTTCTGTATGCAGTTAAAAAGTCTTTATTATAATGACTTTACCACAGACACATTTCAACATGACACCTTCATCAGGGCATACAAAAGATTAAACGGCATGTATAAGGAAGTCACAATACAATAGGCTAGGCATTGTCCCAAGTGACAGTTGCTTCAAATACGTCTTGATTACCAACATGCTGTGGAGCCTGTAGTGACTACTTTGACCAACAATAGAATACTAAAGAGGGAGCATTCCATTGCTGACTAGTGGTAAAGGTATTTCAAGCATTTGACACTTTGACTAAGCGATTCTCCATTGGATGCCTAGTGATTACATAAACCTGTCTAATTGTATACTGAATTACTTTTACATGCCTCCCGTTTATCCTTTTGTACACTCTCATGGAGACGTTGTGCTGTGGATGCTAAATCATCACAATAAAGGCTTTTAAAATCTTTCATACAGAAGTAGTTGCCCTGTTTTTTTGTGGTTCACCCATATTCCACTATTATAATGTCTCCAGTAGACGATGTTTACATCAATGTCATCTTGTAGGCAAAACCGCTTCCGAAACCAAACTGCACGCGCATCCTCTGGGGAAATGCATCTCCCCAGATTCCAGGGACATTCTGGTTGAAAGCGCTTGTGCGAACAGGTCATCGGATGTGGCGTGGTTCCACTCAGACTATGCAACCAAATTTGGTGCATATCCCAAAACATCATCATTGTTTACAAACAGTAAAAGGATCAGGTGACTAAATCCCTTTCTCTAAAGAACGGCCCTTTGTGACCAAGAATTGAAAGAAAAAAGCAGCGCTCTTATGTTTTCTAAATCCTGTAACATCTTTAGCTCTTCTTACCCCCCTTGGTATTTGCTACTTTGAACAACAGATGATGTAGGCATTAAGAAACCAACTTACCTGCACCTTCAAATGCCATGCATACGATTTTCAAGTTAATCGCTGACATTTTGTTTTTGTCTATCATTCCTTCAGTCATTTCCTGTCATGGTGGGGGACATGGACAACACGGGCAGTCTGAACGCCCAGGTCATCCACCAGCTCACCAACACCCTGCGCTCCAAAATAGCCATCCAGGTACAGGGACTCCTTGTCTTATATCATGGCATGTCTAATAGCTTACA